>APFE031652874.1:0-33815 GCA_000404065.3 Pinus taeda
ATATGTTGTATGTTATATTAAGTTTTACCAAACAGACAAACCCACAAAAATGAAGTCAGTGGATGCTAAAACCATGTAATCACCAGATACATGTTCATGTTGCATTTTATAATTATATATTCTGATATTGGCATGTAATCAAACCCCTAAGCAGTTTAGCCCAGGATGAATGAAAAACCCTCAACCTCTCAGAATCCCCTTCTGTTTTATAAAAATGTTGTTATGGATAGCTAAATATGACAAGATATTTGCTGGTCACAATTTTCTTCTCTAAGAGATGGAGGGCAAAGAATGCATGTAACGAGTCTTCAACACCTCAGAGTCATCATTCCTCTATGAATACACATCCCAAATGGTTTATATGGGCACGTCTTTCTTGGTCAGGTGAATGGTTCTTTAATGTATATTTAATGTGAGTGTGTAATAGATGGTTGACTATAACGGTGGCCACTTTTTACATAGCTAAAACGTTCATCGTCTGATTTTTCCTTAAAGTTTGTCACAAAGTTGAAGTGACACCTATATCTCATACAGTAAGAGGCTGGCTTTAAATTTTAAGATTTTTAAGCAAGAGAGCTCTAATGAATCTATACCTTCTGAACATTCACAAGAATGCCACGAAGGATCAACTTGAACTCAAAGTTTTCTCTAACAATGACAAAAGAATATCACCCGATGGCATAAACCCAATAATAAATCTTTGCTATGATCCCATGTGTTATTTTGTTGCCAGGTCAAATCAATTTAATGCTAGGAAAAGGGGCACGACATTGACAATAGTTATACACTGAGGGTGGTTTTGTTTATTTGCAAATATCCCGGAGAAAAACTGAAACATCATTCTAAAGTTGCTGATTGGATCACAAAGAGCACATACTATATATCTGATGGGGAATACAGAAGATATGGGAGAAAAGAAGTAGATTGCAGCATTTTTTGAATGCTTTGAGGCTCATCTGCCCTGTAAGCAGTAATATCAACCCCATTCCCAAACCTCCTGCCAAGGAGACTATGCCTCCTGTCAGATATTCCACCACCCCTCCTATGATAACCACCACACTGTAAGTAATTATGAAGCAACAGTTGTGCATTGTTGCTGTTACTCTTGCCCGTTACAGGAGATACTTCCAGAGACTTGACACTTTAGTAGACCCCCAGCGTCGCCGGTGGCATGGGACTCTGACGATGTAATTCTCAAATATAAAGAGAGGTATTCTTACTTGTTCTGCTAGGCAGAGTAGCATTGCTATTCATCCGCAGCTTCCTCCATTGTACCAATATAAAAAGATCTCGCCTATATGCCAGTGAAAGTTCAAGCTCATATCCTATTCATGGAAAGGCAACTGGACTTGGCAGTTGATTCAGAAGAAGAATGTAACAAAGCTGTGATATTACGCATTCTTGTATAGTTTCGATCCTTCATTAATACAACAGTTCCAACAAGCATTGAAACCTTCAGTCACATGACATTTTATGTTGTATGTTATATGTTGTATGTTATATTAAGTTTTACCAAACAGACAAACCCACAAAAATGAATTCAGTGGATGCTAAAACCATGTAATCACCAGATACATGTTCATGTTGTTCATGTTGCATTTTATAATTATATATTCTGATATTGGCATGTAATCAAACCCCTAAGCAGTTTAGCCCAGGATGAATGAAAAACCCTCAACCTCTCAGAATCCCCTTCTGTTTTATAAAAATGTTGTTATGGATAGCTAAATGTGACAAGATATTTGCTGGTCACAATTTTCTTCTATAAGAGATGGAGGGCAAAGATGCTCACCCGTAGCCACAAAGATGCTCAGAGTTGAATGCATGTAACGAGTCTTCAACACCTCAGAGTCATCATTCCTCTATGATGTGAATGGTTCTTTAATGTATATTTAATGTGAGTGTGTAATAGATGGTTGACTATAACGGTGGTCACTTTTTACATAGCTAAAACGTTCATCCTCTGATTTTTCCTTAAAGTTTGTCACAAAGTTGAAGTGACACCTATATCTCATACAGTAAGAGGCTGGCTTTAAATTTTAAGATTTTTAAGCAAGAGAACTCTAATGAATCTATACCTTCTGAACATTCACAAGAATGCCACGAAGGATCAACTTGAACTCAAAGTTTTCTCTAACAATGACAAAAGAATATCACCCGATGGATCAAAAGTAGATCAAGTGACAAAGTAAGCTGTTAGACTAAAGCAGAGATTTAGTCTGTTATGAATTTAGCTCCACAATCAGCGGCTATTCAAGAAAGTGGATAAAAAGCATTTGTAAAGGTTGTGGCCATTAACACGATGTCTTTCAAAGCAGGGGAGATAACACCTCTAGATAGCAGGGGATAAGCAGTTTAGCCCAGGATGAATGAAAAACCCTCAACCTCTCAGAATCCCCTTCTGTTTTATAAAAATGTTGTTATGGATAGCTAAATATGACAAGATATTTGCTGGTCACAATTTTCTTCTGTAAGAGATGGAGGGCAAAGAATGCATGTAACGAGTCTTCAACACCTCAGAGTCATCATTCCTCTATGAATACACATCCCAAATGGTTTATATGGGCACGTCTTTCTTGGTCAGGTGAATGGTTCTTTCTTGAACGAATAAAGGGGCACGTAAGTGTCTATGTTGAACGAATATTCAACTAGCACGTCAGAATGGATGAAAATTTGTATGGCATCAATACAAACATATTAATTAACAGCTAAAATACAAGTCAAAACCCTAGTCAAGGATTTGAGAATTGATATCATGATCATGAAAAGATATGGATTTTGGGTTTGTATACAAATGGATCTGAACCCATGACGACATTGACAATAGTTATACACTGAGGGTGGTTTTGTTTATTTGCAAATATCCCGGAGAAAAACTCAAACATCATTCTAAAGTTGCTGATTGGATCACAAAGAGCACATACTATATATCTGATGGGGAATACAGAAGATATGGGAGAAAAGAAGTAGATTGCAGCATTTTTTGAATGCTTTGAGGCTCATCTGCCTTGTAAGCAGTAATAGCATGATACATACATATTCATATGTACATATTCACAAAGAGTTGGATGACTACAGTAAGAATAGGAATAATATGTACATATTTGCAAAGAGTTGCATGAGTACAGAGATTACTACTGTAGTTCATGGTATTCAATCATTACGCGGTTTCTTGTAATCATAATAAGCCTAGATGGCTCATTAGTTGTTATTATAGACCTATACCAACCCTGTACATGCTAGAGATCATATCCGGGGTAATACTACTATAAATGTAAATGTAATTATCTGATACATATATCAATTTAAAGAACACGCAAGCCCAGGGAAAACCCCATATAAATGAACCCTAAGAAGCCACTTAAAAGGTAACCATTATATACAAAAATATTCCAAAAACTCCCAGCAGATCAGAGGGTCAGTGAACAAACCCTAAAGTCAAGGATTTGAGAATTGATATCATGATCATGAAAAGATATGGATTTTGGGTTTGTATACAAATGGATCTGAACCCATGACGACATTGACAATAGTTATACACTTAGTTTCTATTTTCCTAAGCTTGTTTGGGTGTAATATTAGGCTTCTTGGAGAGTTTATTTTAGCTCATGCTTGCAACAGAATCAGCCAAGAAAAGTTTCAGGAAAATTACAATGGTCTTTGTCCTTTCTTGCCCATGATTTGTGGTTGTTTTCTGTGAGGTTTGATCCTTTTTCTGCCTTCCCTCTGATTTAATCTTAAGAGTCTTTTCTGGTATGTAGGTGTTATTCATCTGTAGACTAATTCCAGTAACTTTTATTGTTTGGATAGCTTAGATGGTGATAGAAATTCAATTTAAGTGAGTGTTTTGGAGTTTATTATGTTGATCACACTAGGCCTAAAGTGTGAAGGCAGTTGGAAATATGCTCCAGTGGTTAGATGTCATATATAACTATTGGTAGAATGTTGTTGGTATCTTATGCCATAATAGCTAAAAACCAAGCTGCGTGGATGGCTTGCAAGATATTTATTTATTACTTGAACCATGTAAACAAAGCTTTTGTTGATATCTATTTCTGAAGAAGTGGTCACTAAAGAATGTGTATTAATTGTTTAGGGTTGGGCTCTCCATGGCTGTATTTGAGCCTATAATCTTTATACTTACAAAAAAATGATATGTAATTGCTGGAAGAGAGGTTTCAAATAATTTTTCTGCCTTCTCCTCTAATTTAAACCCAACAGTAGGTTCTGGCATGTAGGTGATATTAATGTGCAATTTTTCCAGTTTGTGCATGCCTTAGTGAACCTAATACTGTGGATAATTCTGTGGTTCAACCGTTAACAATGTATTCAAAATTATGACAATGTTACAAACAATGTATTCAAAATTATGACAAGGTTACAAACAATTAATTAGTAATTTGTTACTCATTCAAAAAATGGTATCCAAGGGAAGTTAGGTTTTGCATAAGCTCAAGGCTTTGTGAACATGGGGGAGCCTTCTCATGTTGTCTAATGACACATCTAAAGTTGCTGATTGGATCACAAAGAGCACATACTATATATCTGATGGGGAATACAGAAGATATGGGAGAAAAGAAGTAGATTGCAGCATTTTTTGAATGCTTTGAGGCTCATCTGCCCTGTAAGCAGTAATAGCATGATACATACATATTCATATGTACATATTCACAAAGAGTTGGATGACATATTCACAAAGAGTTGGATGACTACAGTAAGAATAGGAATAATATGTACATATTTGCAAAGAGTTGCATGAGTACATAGGTGATATTAATGTGCAATTTTTCCAGTTTGTGCATGCCTTAGTGAACCTAATACTGTGGATAATTCTGTGGTTCAACCGTTAACAATGTATTCAAAATTATGACAATGTTACAAACAATGTATTCAAAATTATGACAAGGTTACAAACAATTAATTAGTAATTGTTAATGAACACTGACTGATAAGACAAAGGCAGAAATAAGGTTATGGACTCTATGATACTAGATCTGCTTGGCAGATGAGCTGGTATCTGTGTGGAAATAGACCCTGCATGCTCCAGGGTTGCAGGATCTATTTCCACGCGGATACCAACTCATCTGCCAGGCAGATCTAGTATCATAGTGGCCATAAACTTATTTCTACCTTTGTCTTATCAGTTAAAGTTTCTACTATTCTAATCGCTCAACTAGTGTTCATTAACAATTAACAATTAATTGTTTGTAATCTCGTCATAATTCTGAATACATTGTTACTCATTCAAAAAATGGTATCCAAGGGAAGTTAGGTTTTGCATAAGCTCAAGGCTTTGTCAACATGGGGGAGCCTTCTCATGTTGTCTAATGACACATCTAAAGTTGCTGATTGGATCACAAAGAGCACATACTATATATCTGATGGGGAATACAGAAGATATGGGAGAAAAGAAGTAGATTGCAGCATTTTTTGAATGCTTTGAGGCTCATCTGCCCTGTAAGCAGTAATAGCATGATACATACATATTCATATGTACATATTCACAAAGAGTTGGATGACATATTCACAAAGAGTTGGATGACTACAGTAAGAATAGGAATAATATGTACATATTTGCAAAGAGTTGCATGAGTACATAGGTGATATTAATGTGCAATTTTTCCAGTTTGTGCATGCCTTAGTGAACCTAATACTGTGGATAATTCTGTGGTTCAACCGTTAACAATGTATTCAACATTATGACAATGTTACAAACAATGTATTCAAAATTATGACAAGGTTACAAACAATTAATTAGTAATTGTTAATGAACACTGACTGATAAGACAAAGGCAGAAATAAGGTTATGGACTCTATGATACTAGATCTGCTTGGCAGATGAGCTGGTATCTGTGTGGAAATAGACCCTGCATGCTCCAGGGTTGCAGGATCTTTTTCCACGCGGATACCAGGCAGATCTAGTATCATAGTGGCCATAAACTTATTTCTACCTTTGTCTTATCAGTTAAAGTTTCTACTATTCTAATCGCTCAACTAGTGTTCATTAACAATTAACAATTAATTGTTTGTAATCTTGTCATAATTCTGAATACATTGTTACTCATTCAAAAAATGGTATCCAAGGGAAGTTAGGTTTTGCATAAGCTCAAGGCTTTGTCAACATGGGGGAGCCTTCTCATGTTGTCTAATGACACATCTAAAGTTGCTGATTGGATCACAAAGAGCACATACTATATATCTGATCGGGAATACAGAAGATATGGGAGAAAAGAAGTAGATTGCAGCATTTTTTGAATGCTTTGAGGCTCATCTGCCCTGTAAGCAGTAATAGCATGATACATACATATTCATATGTACATATTCACAAAGAGTTGGATGACATATTCACAAAGAGTTGGATGACTACAGTAAGAATAGGAATAATATGTACATATTTGCAAAGAGTTGCATGAGTACAAAGATTACTACTGTAGTTCATGGTATTCAATCATTACGCGGTTTCTTGTAATCATAATAAGCCTAGATGGGTCATTAGTTGTTATTATAGACCTATACCAACCCTGTACATGCTAGAGATCATATCCGGGGTAATACTACTATAAATGTAAATGTAATTATCTGATACAGATATCAATTTAAAGAGCACGCAAGCCCAGGGAAAACCCCATATAAATGAACCCTAAGAAGCCACTTAAAAGGTAACCATTATATACAAAAATATTCCAAAAACTCGCAGCAGATCAGAGGGTCAGTGAACAAACCCTAAAGTGGCAAGGCATCAATGAGAAAAACAGCAACATCCAAGTGATATCAGTGAACCCCATCCCTAGCTTCAGTAGGAAGGAGCCGAAAAAAATAAATAAGGCAAAAGAGCCACAGAGTCCAAAGTGATGGGGATGACAGCCGAAAAGAAACCGCCACCGCCAGAGACAAAAGATGTCTATTTGTATAAAAAATTGATGATGTATATTCGAGATAAGCATGTGACATGCTCTTGCAAGTTGTCTTGTTGCTTATACCTATAGCAGATTAGATCATATTGGAAGATTTTCTTTTGCATGAATATAAAAGATTTAATGAGGCTAGATGAGTTTGAAACAGTTGCAGGCACGATTGGATTGGGGGATTATTTGGAAAGAGGCAATATTGTCTCCTGATTATATTAGATGAATGGATCAAAAGTAGATCAAGTGACAAAGTAAGCTGTTAGACTAAAGCAGAGATTTACTCTGTTATGAATTTAGCTCCACAATCAGCGGCTATTCAAGAAAGTGGATAAAAAGTATTTGTGAGTCACTCAGCAAAATCACATTTCGATGGCATGACACGTTGCTTTATTAGCGATATAGCAGTCCATATGAACAGTGGTAAACAAGCCCATCAGATAACAGTTGTTTAAGTGCCATGATGTCCAAAATATCATGTGCAGCTCTATGTTAATTTCTCATGGTAACACATGGTAGTCACTCAGCAAAATCACATTTCGATGGCATGACACATTGCTTTATTAGCGGTCTAGCAGTCCATATGAACAATGATACCTAATTGCTTAACCCTTCAGCTCATATGGGACTCTAGAGGCCTAAATCCTCACCCGTGATTAACTCAGGGAATCCAGGGATGTCCATCTACCCTAAAATGACTATAGCAGCTCAACCCAAAGCTGTGAATTCGCAGCCTACTGGTTTTAGTGAACTAACTCAGCAGCTCCCGATCCGGTAGACCAACTGACAAAGTAAGCTTAATTTTATGGCAATCCCTGAAAGATTATTAAGTATTGTAGATAAACGTTCGAAATTTTATTAGCAATTCTACTTGGAATTTCCTGGTAGACTAAAACAAAGATTTAGTCTGTAGATGCTAAATAAAATAGAAGAGTGATGCTAAATAAAATAGAAAAACCTAGAGGACTTAAAAAACAGTAGGATAAAAATGATGCTAAATAGAATGATTGCAGCTTAGCTCTATCTGTGTACTAACAGTCACTTATCTGAAGATAAATCACATTTGAATAACCAAACAGTGAACCCAAAGCAAAAAGAACACTGAGAAGCTATGTGCATTATGGATAGCTAATAGATAAGAGCAAAGCTTGGCAATTACTTTGACAGAGCTGGCCAAGAATTCCCAGGCATCTGTGGATTTGGACGGGCTCTACATATGGCAGACAATCATTTTATTGAATTCAAAGTTATTGTCAGGGATGCCAAGAATTCCCAGGCATATTGAATTCAAAGTTATTGTCAGGGATGAAATAATAAGCCAGAATTGTGTGCTCCGTGGATATTGTTAAAAATAGCTTTTGCCAAAGGTAATTCCAACATTCAAATTCTGGGGAACACAAAACTCATTCTTAATGGGTAACGGGTGAAAGCACAGTGGAAAACCTTCTCCTACAGCCATCCATGGAGGGTGAAAGCACACTGGAAAAATTCTAACCAGCTGTTAGACTAAAGCAGAGATTTACTCTGTTATGAATTTAGCTCCACAATCAGCGGCTATTCAAGAAAGTGGATAAAAAGTATTTGTGAGTCACTCAGCAAAATCACATTTCGATGGCATGACACGTTGCTTTATTAGCGATATAGCAGTCCATATGAACAGTGGTAAACAAGCCCATCAGATAACAGTTGTTTAAGTGCCATGATGTCCAAAATATCATGTGCAGCTCTATGTTAATTTCTCATGGTAACACATGGTAGTCACTCAGCAAAATCACATTTCGATGGCATGACACATTGCTTTATTAGCGGTCTAGCAGTCCATATGAACAATGATACCTAATTGCTTAACCCTTCAGCTCATATGGGACTCTAGAGGCCTAAATCCTCACCCGTGATTAACTCAGGGAATCCAGGGATGTCCATCTACCCTAAAATGACTATAGCAGCTCAACCCAAAGCTGTGAATTCGCAGCCTACTGGTTTTAGTGAACTAACTCAGCAGCTCCCGATCCGGTAGACCAACTGACAAAGTAAGCTTAATTTTATGGCAATCCCTGAAAGATTATTAAGTATTGTAGATAAACGTTCGAAATTTTATTAGCAATTCTACTTGGAATTTCCTGGTAGACTAAAACAAAGATTTAGTCTGTAGATGCTAAATAAAATAGAAGAGTGATGCTAAATAAAATAGAAAAACCTAGAGGACTTAAAAAACAGTAGGATAAAAATGATGCTAAATAGAATGATTGCAGCTTAGCTCTATCTGTGTACTAACAGTCACTTATCTGAAGATAAATCACATTTGAATAACCAAACAGTGAACCCAAAGCAAAAAGAACACTGAGAAGCTATGTGCATTATGGATAGCTAATAGATAAGAGCAAAGCTTGGCAATTACTTTGACAGAGCTGGCCAAGAATTCCCAGGCATCTGTGGATTTGGACGGGCTCTACATATGGCAGACAATCATTTTATTGAATTCAAAGTTATTGTCAGGGATGCCAAGAATTCCCAGGCATATTGAATTCAAAGTTATTGTCAGGGATGAAATAATAAGCCAGAATTGTGTGCTCCGTGGATATTGTTAAAAATAGCTTTTGCCAAAGGTAATTCCAACATTCAAATTCTGGGGAACACAAAACTCATTCTTAATGGGTAACGGGTGAAAGCACAGTGGAAAACCTTCTCCTACAGCCATCCATGGAGGGTGAAAGCACACTGGAAAAATTCTAACCATCAAAGAAGCAGGAAAATTCTAACAATCAAAGAAGCAGAAGCTGATAGAAAATTTCTAACAATCAAAGAAGCAGAAGCTGATAGAAAATTTCTAACAATCAAAGTAGCAAAAGCTGATAGAGCAGGTATGTCCGTACCTTTGAAACGGGAGGGTCGGCCTGGCAAAGAAAGAGGCAGACAAACGGGAGGGTCGGCTAGAAAACAGCAACTGAGAGCTCAAGAAAAACAAAAGCGAAAGCGGAAGTGAGTTAACCGAATCAACCGTAAACGTAACTTTATTATATAACAAGAAAAGTTACTAAACTAACTTACACGTAACTGACGCTGCATGCATAATGTAAAATAGAATGAACAACACGTATATAGAATGAACAACACGTATATATCACCTGACTTACTCAACCTCCATCAAATGAGCCTCGCATAACCCCCATCAAATCAGCCTCGAACTAGCCTACGTCATGGCCCAACAGCTGTCATAGCTCACTGAACAAATGTCACTGCCATGCCACCCTAGCTGCTGGCATAAATCCGATGCCCTGCTGTTCAACATTGTCCATGACAGTTTTCTCCCTCTGCCACTTCCGGCATACCTTGTTCTTCCTTGCTTAAGGAATGCAAAGGAACGAACTGTGAATTCCCCACCTGATGCCAACTGCTGAGAAGAACCTCTGGTAAGCCTCCATTGCCTTGACTAGTTGAGATTACATAGATTTGCATCTCTTTCTCTGGATCTTGCAACCAGCGCAGGGAGGCACACTGTCTGGCTTTGAAGCATTGCTCCTCATGTTCTGCATAATTATTCAAAGTGAAATCGGTCAATTACATTATCAATGTGAAGATTACGTTATACAAAATGCTGGGATTCATCTTTACAGTGCTTACATATGGCAGAATGCAGCAGCCTGTGGAGAAAAACTGGATCCAACAGGTGCAGAAAAGTAGCTTCTATCAATAATCTCGGGAAATTAAAGCAGCTCAAGATGTTAGAACTACAAAACAACGGAAAACCTATGAGTGAGGGGACATTACGGGGCATGGCCAAAATTGAAACCCTCCGTTTGATTCTCACAGAGATGGAAAGTTTGCCAACTGACATGAGCGAAATGTCAAATTTAGAAAGGCTTTTTTGAAATGCTCTCACTTGGTTAAAATGGACAGGAATTTTTACCAGTTCAAGAAGATAAGTTCTATTATATTGTTCAAATGCAGCATGCTGATAGAGCTTCCAGATTTGCACAGGCTTGGGAGTGTAAGGCGATTGGAGATCATCGCTTGTTCTAAATTAAGGAAGTTTCCAGAAGGATTTGGTGACAATGGAGCATTTCCTTTGCTATAGATACTTTCACTGGTTAGATTAGAAAAACTCAAGGAGTCTTCACGCTGTGTGAAAACCCACGAGGAGGCAGGGTATTACTGTGAACCCAAATCAGCAATGGATCATGGAGTCTGTGAAAGCCTCCTATGGATCATGGAGTCTGTGAAAGCCCAGGAGGAGGCAGGGTATTACTGTGAACCCAAATCAGCAATGGATCATGGAGTTTTTATGACTATGCGCAAGACTCTGAAAGCCCTGTCAAAGCCGAAGAAGTTTAAGAGAGGTATGGTAAAATGAAATGGAATTATATTTTAAGGTTTATGAGTGTGTCATACAGGCAGCACGTAGACAGACCAGCGGCCACTACGCCCGGAAATTTGAACTTTAAAGAGGACGGAAATGGAGCAAAGGACAGAGGAAGCAAGCTCGCAGGATAATATAGGTGAATAATATACCTGAAATGTTACGCAGTGAAATTATGCAGAAGAGGCAAGCCAGTCCGAACCCAGCTCGGAGGTCGAGCGCATTCGTTACAAACCCTTCATGGCCGAGGTCAACGACTACGCCTGCCACACGACCCAGGAGCCCAAGGGAAAAGCCATAATGCATTCAGGCCACGAGCCATCACGATTGCATTCAGGCCACGAGCCATCACGATCAGCTGGGCTATCCTGATAGCCTGATCAGGATCTTCGGATGCTTTTGCTCTGATCGCCAAGGAAGAGCCGGAGCCAAGGAAGAGCCGGAGCCAAGGAAGAGCATCCCCAGCACTGCAGTGATCTGATCTTGCATGTTCGCTGGTAAATAGCCTGACTGAACGCCGAACAGTTCAACTGATCGCAACTCCTCGACCGACGGGGAACAGTTCAACTGATCGAGCCGATTGACACCTACACCAGAGGGATAACATCTGTCCGTGCTGAAATAAGTTTAAATTTAAGCTACGACAATAACCTACGACAATACCCCCAATTCCGCCAAACATTAAATGTTATCGAAGTAATGCTATCCCAAAGATAGCATTAACTCACTGGCATTAATTCGGTGACGGGAACCTGTTCTAATTAACCAATTTTGCCTAAGTTTCGAGACCTCAGTACCACCTCATACCTCGTACTGAGGCCAAATAAGACCATCGCTTCAGCCATTGGTAAATGCAGCGGCAAAGTGGGCCATATCCAGGAAAACTTTGGTTTAATTTCTGTTTAACCCGAATAAATTATCGGTCCCCGTGTCAAACTAATGTAATCGCCCTGAATCGATTACTATAGTCCCTGCCAGGCCCGGAGGGCAGGGACTAATAATAAGATCAGCGTGACACTAAGATTCGATTAGATGATGAATATAGAGATTTACATCGTATCTTCGGTTGGTTGTAGGGCTTTCTCAATTAGGTTGTTGGTTTTAGGGCTTTCTCGATTAGGTTGTTGAAAACAAAATTTTGATAATAAAAACATCGACTCACATCTGGTGTATAATACGCTGGATGTTATAGCTTTGTTGATTTGAAAATTTGAAAGTAAAAAACTTTGACAAATAAAATCGGCAATTAAAAATTTATTTTATTTATTATCAAAACTAATTTAATTGTAATAAAAATTATTTATTTATTAGTCAAAACTAACTTAACTGTAATAAAAAAATTATTTATTTACTATTAAAATTAATTTAACGGTATAAAAAGTATTCGTTTTACTATTAAAACTAATTTAATGGTTAATAATAAAACTAAACTGAATGGCTAATTATAACCAGCACAGGCTTGAAGTTATAAGAATCTCAAATGCAAAAATTTTCATTTTCTTTAAAATTGTAAGACCTTTGGGTGGGTAAATAAAACAGGGGAGTTTATTTATTAGAAATATACAAAAATAATAAAGAATATTTTTATATCAAATAATTTATTTATTGTTTATTTGAAGTCATTATTAATTTGTATGAGGGTCTATATATTAATTGATAAAGAATACACTGTCAAATGTATTATTTTGAAATTGTCGTTTGAATTTAATTTTTTTTAGAAGGGTCATATTACATTTTAAGCTATTTGTATAGTCTCACAATATTTTTATTCATGAAAATATATTAGACAATTTTTTGCAATAAATAAGATAAATGGAAAAATAGTTCAACTATTAAAATATGGCAAAATATTTATAAAATTGTTATATACTAAGTCAGTCTATAGTACTCAATTTATTTTTGTCAAATTGACTTCAGTAAGAAGGCATAAATTCAAGGAAACATCAAAAAAATTGTTAATACATTGTTTTATGGCAAGATTTTATGTGGTGATAGAATGCAAAGCTCTTGCCTTGTAATTACAAACTTTTCACCTTCATGAATGATATTTAAAATAGGGAAGTATTTAAATCATGTCTTTCATATTGTTTAAAAAATAAATTGTGAACTATAATTGTTTTAATTGATGGGTTTAAAATTTGTAAAAAACTTTATAGTAATTCAAATTAGTAAAAAACCTTAGATACCAACACACTTAGTTGAAAAAATAGGGTTAGAAGTAAAATAATTAAGAAAGAAAAAAAAAACATATAAATTTAAATAATTTAATAAATGTCTTACAAAATAAAGATAGCTTATCAATTAAGTATTTATTAAGGGTATAAGATTTTCTTTTTGGTTTTTACCTACTACTTATATCTCTATGTGTGGGGCTTCATCATGGAGATGGATTCCATAGATTATATTATACTAATGAGCCATATGATAGGATGTAGATTTCGTCTACTTTTGATTGACATGCCATGTTGGATTCTCATTGAGGGTCTCTTAGGTACACACATCCTTTCCTTTATCAAAGGATGGTGTCTTAAAGGAATTCATGAGGCATTTATATGTATAAATAGTGGCGTGGTGACAATGAAGATTCTAGTTGTGTACACAAAGATTTGACTTGCTTCATGTGTAATTGCGCTGCAGACATTTGGCTTTCTTTGTTAGAAAATGTTGTCATTATAGTTTTGCAAACATTTGGCTTTCTTTGTTAGAAAATGCCATCTTTATAGTTCTGCAAATTGGCTAAATTTACTTCAAATGGATGCTTTTTGGAAGTAGTAACTCAGCAATCAACCTACTAATTGTAATGTAGAACATTTGAATACACTTATTCGCTAGAACTTGGAAAAGAATGAGAAAATAGGTAATTAGATGCCATAACTAGTTATCCAAACTTGAGGTCACTTGATATATGAGATTGATAACTCGAGAGTACACAAAGATTGGTTCAAACTTCCAATGAAAGACTCATTGTCTGAAATACCCCATGTAAAATTTTTGTTAGAGAAGATCATGAATAGAAAATGTAGAGAACATAGAATGTTCAAGATATTATTTTAACACTGCTTCCAACAATGAAAAAGACAAAAAACATATACTACAATGAAATGTCCATTATGGAGCCTCTTGCTTATGTCTTGGCTCTACTTTCTTCCATATCCTTGCATCAATTCGAACTAAACAAAGAGTTTTTAAAATAGTCTCCGAGACTAATGAGAGGTGGTATAATGCAACTTTAATATTTTGAATTTAAATTTAAAACTCAGAAAAACCGCCTCGTCACATTTAATAATTAAACTACCTTGTTAACTCACCATATCACTTACTCAACCATTTGGAAACTGTAGCGGTGATCCCAATGAATATTACTTCAGAATAAGGGGTTGACAGAAAATGGATGACCAAAATATGGGGGGTAGAGAATACTGGAAAATTGCTAAGATTATCAATATCATACATGCATACATCTAGATAACGTAATTTTAAGGACTCTTCATCCTGGTGGATAATTCTCATCGTTCTCCCACTGCTCATCGTTAAATAATGGATACATTGAAAAGATAGATTTTGGAATCAATTAAAGAAAAAGTATGACCTCAATAACTCTATCCAATAGGAACTGTATCCCGTAGTAACTATAACCAATGAGAACTATTACCACAGTTACCCTAGATGACAAGAAATCTGATCAATGAATGAATACAATGATTATAGGTCGTTGGTCATAATAGTTCTCTAATCAAGAAATTTCCTATAACTATGACTAATAAACATTGATTATAGTTACTATGAGTCAATGTTCCTAACTAACAAAGGAATTATTCCCTAGAACTATGACTAAAAAAAAAGGTCCTAGTTGAAATTCATAGTCAAAGCTCACACATCATAATTCTTGTGGTCATGATTATTGTAAAATGAATTAAAAGTTCCTAATATACAAGGGAACTATGAACAACAAAGGAATGATACCTAATGTCATAGTTCATGAGGGCCAAAGTCCTTAAGGTCATAGTTATTATGCACCATAGTCCGTAAGGGTTAAAGTTCTCAAGTTCATAGTTCTTGTATGTCATAGTTACTATGGTCATATTTATCATGGGTTGTATTTTCTATTGGTTAGAGATTCCAATGATAAGAAAGCTCATAAAATTTCTTCAATGGGAGTCGATGAAGTTCTTGTTGGAAAATGAGAGAGTGAGAGGGAAATATAAATAGAGAGAGAGAGAGAGAGAGTAGAAAATGTGTAAATAAAAACATAGAGATAGAGAGTGTTGGGAATAAATTAGTCATAATGGTATAAATGACAATTACATCCATATGATTCCATTCCATCAACTTCTACAATACTAGGGTTTTCAAGTTCCATAAAAGTATGGTCTTTAAATTGCACAAAATTAAGGTCTTCAAATTTCACTTCAATATACATTGACAAACATCACCAATCTGTTAAGCAAGGTAAATATGGTTTGTTTACTTACATTGCCTAATTATGCACTCAAATTTGAACTCACTATATTGGAGTTTCCACATTCCAAATTGATAGAGGGTTTTCATAATGCATAAATTTAAGGTTTTCAAATTGCCTAATGATATTTCCTAATAACGCACATACACTTTTGAGCCATGCTAAGAAGGTAGCCTAGTTTGGGCCTTATAGAACCTAGACAACTAGGGCCATGTGTGCATTATTAAGGACATGCACATGTTCTTGTGGGCATGTTTTCCTCACGATAGCCCCATTTTCACTTTTGGAGTCATCATTTCTTGTGCAAGTTCCCTTAGTTGATTCTCACTGGTTTTTTCAATTATGCTAGGTTTTTTCTCATTAGTCTACATAGTTTATTTCCTTTTCCACATATGAAGGCATTGCCACACATATTTGATTCCACAACCACTTGCCACATGCTTATTTATAATATACAAGTAGATTGCTAAGTTATTTCATCATGTCTATTCCCTAAATACAAAAGCCTCCATCATGTTCTGGTTGATTTCTTACACTTGTTTGAGAAACTTTCACATATTTAACTTTATGTATACATTTATTAATCTTTTATGTTAATATCACCATTTTAGATTGATCATGGTTTTGAGCGCTATAATAGGTTGTCATCGTTCATTTCTTAAAAACCCCATTTCTTTATACTTATTTTTCTATCTACTCATAGCTTTCGTATTCTTTGAGGGGTAACTTTCTTCCAATTATGACTTCATTCATATGTAATTTAGGGAATTGTGATACTTTCTCATCTATAATTTCTCTTGATTCATAATGAATTATTATATTATTCGTTATATATCTCAATGCTTTGAACGTGGAAGAATTACATGAATGAGCTTGTAGGGTCTTTTTTATCAATGGGTCCCAATTTGGAAAATTCGGGTATGAAATTTTCTAGAGCCATTTTGAGGCATTAAACAATTTTTTTGGGGTAAACAAATTATTGCTTGTTCGAGACCATCCGGTACTAGAAGTTTGTATGCAAAATTTATGCCTTACAAGTTGATCTACTATACTTACTACCATGCTACAAGTTGATGTCACATTAATCCATGTTACTCATGCATATTGGGCTAGCCATGTATGGAATTTCAAAAAGACTTTAAAAGGTCCAAAATTGTAACTCTAATTGAGGGTTGAGGGAGTCAAACCTTTCATATAATTAGATATTAGTTTATGTTAAATACTAGGCCACTAGGAGGAGTAGGGGTTCCATTTCATGCTATTATATTTTCTTCCATATTTGAGCAAAGCAATTAGCAGTGGGATGTCAGAGAGAAAAGAAACAGGATTAAGATTTTGTAGAAACTTTACAAGGAATAGGTCTTAAGAAACTCTATAGAGAGTAAATCTTTCTTTGTATGTAGACATTTTTCCATGCTAGAAAATATAGAAAAAGAAACCTCACCTTCTAGCTAGGTTTCTCTCGTAAGAGTTTCCCAAGGAACAAATTCTGCCTATGTTGGTTAGTGTCTGTATGTTTTTTTAGTTTATATTTCTTGCATTTCAACTAATCTATATTTACACATACAAAAAAACAACAAATAATATGAGGTCTAAAACGAATTAACACTCACATTAAAAATTTCAATATTTTATCAAATCTATTATGATGAATTGTTCCAACGGAATAACCACGACAATTTACTGATCATCTCCACATCTTGCATGAACCACTAGTGTCTTCTTTACTACCACATGTTATGACGACCAATTTAACATATCATGTGATTGTATGTTACTTTATATTTGATGTTCTTTTCTTAATGTCCATGGTTAGGCTTTTATTTCCATTATTCCCATCTTCAAAATGCAACATCCTTAAAGCAGACAATCCAATAACCATTAATTAGGAGTCAAGCTCAACAATTATCTTGAATTCATTTTGTATTTGAACCCATCATTCATATCAACTAGAATTTCATTTTCAAACTATGCCATGATCACTAGGTTGTTACTTTCATTAATAGTATAAAAAAAAATTATTACGAGGAGTATAAAAGACAATCAATACATAAAATAATTATTAAAATTTATTTTCCCACACACTACAACTATTTATTGGTTGTATCTATATTCCCTCGCACCCTTGTAACACTAAATAAGGTTCCAAATTCCTTTATCCTCCCTTAATTGACTATATAAACCTCATTATATCTAAAATGTAATAATAAACCTTTATATTCACGTAAAGTTACTCATATTCATGAAGTTATATAATTTCAATTTGCTTTTGTTTTTTGAATGGTTATACACATTTATCAATAACCAAATTATCCTCATCATAACTTAGTCCACAATAGTAAAATTATTATTTATACAAAAATATAAATCACAATAAAGATAAATGTAAAAGTATTTCCCAAAAATTTCATATAAAAATATTAACTTATATATTAATTTGTTACATGGTTTACTTTTTTGAACTTGTTATGGTATACTTGAATTCATTTTAATCATTCGTCAAAATTGTGGAATGTGAAATTCTCTAACTTTAAAATGTTGTTTTTGAACCATTGCACTAAATTATATCTTTAACAAATATCATATAAAGATGTTATAAATTAAATAAAAATAGAAATAAAATAAATCTCATTCAAAAATATATTAGTTATAAGTAATTTTGTTTCCTCTTTTGATTTTGTTTCAATATTTTATTTAATCACTAGATATGTTGGAGTTAGATGTTAGATGTTAGATATAAATATTTTCTAAATTCAATTTTTTTATATAGTAAGTTTGTTTTTATTAATAAAATTAGGAACATTTTTTTAGATAAACCATCCTAAATCCATCTTAATCCCGATCTATCAAGCGCCGAGAGGGATCAAATGTCTCGAGGTGCAAACTGTCAGGGTTCCACCCTAACCCCCTTATTTATGTAGTAGGATCGAGTCATAGTAAAAAGTCAATAAAGCCCATATTAGTAATTGTAAGTGGTTAACCCGCATTTAATGACAGGACCACAGTTAGTTGCAAATGGGCCATGGTATTAGATAGATGGTATTAATAAGAACCATGGTATTGATCCATGGTATTGCATGTATGAGTCATATATAAAGGATAGAGACTCCCTGCGAGGAGCATCGTGTCTTATTTTGTCATCGAGCTCTGCTCTATTGGAGGTTGCCCCCTCGAAGAGGCAAGTGAACATTGCTTTCTGAATAATAAAATACTTGTTGTTGTTACTCACTATTCTATGTTCTGGGTATATTTCTTTGCATATTTGGTATTTTGTTATCGTCTTGCAGGTTAAGAGCATAACAAGTGGTATCAGAGCTCTTTCTAAGCAGGTGGGATCTCCATTTCTTAGCAATTTTTTTTTTTGGCTAGAGACGTGTTCCAGCGTCTTTAAACCACAGGATCTATCGTTGAGCACATAAACCTACAGATTTGGGGAGGCATGCACATAGGAAATACAAGAGGTGGTCACGCTTGTTGGACTCCCTTGTAACCCCTGTGGGTACCCCTTCAAGTAGTAGTGCATTAGACAGAACTACGCAGGGACTGTCTTCTAAGTACACTCTAGTTATATCGGAAGCCCCCTATCTCCTTTGAAACTTCGCCATAGATAAATCGTCGGCCGTCTTGCTGCTACAGTACATCGAGAACAGCACTCAAATAGATTACTCGCTCGTACGATAGGGTAGTCGGGTTGTACGGCTAAGGGTACAATTGATCCTCCTTAGTTAGAGCCCTGAAACATTGGGCCGAGTACTACTGTCAAACCCTTATGTATATTGTGATCTGTAGCACCTGACACTCCTCGAGACCATAGTTCCCTTTTCTATATTGGGATCACGCATAATCTCTGCCAGATCATATCTCGCAAGGGGGTTTGCAGCGGCAGCAGACATCAGTCCCGCAGTTCCGAGTTAGCAAACCAACCATTCTGATCTGTTAGATCCATTAGATCCATAGCAGCAATCAATTCTTCCGATTAGAGCTATCCGATCAGCCATTCAGATCTCTAAGCTCTGAGTAGTTATGTGGGGTTCCTATACCGGGGCATGATTTTCGCAAGACTTTTGGCAGCATTGACATTTTGAGGATTTGGCTACTATAGTATTCCTAAGCAAGGAGTAAAACTCCATTAGGAGTTTTCAGGAAAAAAAAAAAAAGTCTAAGAGCCCCCCGGGGCGCTTATTGGTGATCTAGCCCACAAGAATTAGGACGACATGCTAAGCAAGGTGGTACCATTCAATTGCTAGTGAAAAAAATTCGGGTGGTCCCAAATTTCAAGTACATCGGATCGGTGCATGGTAGCAACCAGAGCTCAATCTATGGCCAATGAGAAGATCCACAAACTTGAACAATCCTTGCAAGCCATCCAAGAACAGCTTGACAAACTAACTAACGCACTCTCTAAGGGCAAGGAGGAAGCCCACGAGGAGGCGTATATTGGCAATGGACATGGTGAGGGTGAGTCTAGCCACTCTCTTCACCTCTTGGGCACCCACCAACAATCCCGTCCGTGACATCCCAAGCTAGATATGCATAAATTTGATGGTTCTCACTCAGCCGCATGGGTAGCACAAATGGAGCAGTATTTCAATCTGAATAACACCTTAGATAATGAGACTCAACTTATGGTGGGGAGCATGTACTTGGACAATGAAAGATGGCAATGGTGGGAATGGCATCAACGTAGCAATGGCAGTTTTTTGACTTGGGCCACCTTCAAAAAGGCTCTTACAGAGTGCTTTGACCATGAATCTTCTTTTTTGGGTCGTCTCACTAAGCTCCAACAAACTGGCACAATGGATGAATATGTTACAGCCTTTGAATCCTTAGCTTTCCGCACTAAGGATCTCCCAAATGTGTTCTACACGGAATGTTTTATTGGTGGCCTTAATGAGGCCATACAAGCTCACATTCGACTCCACCACCCTCCCACATGGTCGGAGGCTTGCAAGGTAGCTCGTAATGTGGAACGTGCATTAACGGCCCAGTCCATTCGCCCAAATTTCACCACCAAGGGTCGCCCCCTACAGGCTCACAACACGACTCAAACACTTAAGGTTCAAAAGGTGTCACCTGCAGAAATGGCCGAAAGAGGAAAGCAAGGATTATGTTACTACTGTGATGAAAAACACTCCCCAGGTCATAAATGCAAGGAGCCAAAAAATTTTCAAATTGATGCCACTGATTACAGCTCATCGGAGGAAGCCCCACCACTTGAGGAACCTGAGGAGGCAGAAGAGGACAACTAGAAGAACAACGTCCCTAATGAACCAGTTATTTCATTGCATGCTTTGGTAGGGATTTCTTCACCTCAAACTCTCAAAATTAGAGGTTTTATTAAACATCGCCCAGTAGTAGTCTTGATTGATAGTGGAAGCACACATAATTTCATCCATCAAAAAGTCACGGAAGTGGTGCATTGTTTTGTACAAGCAGCTTCTAACTTCCAAGTCGAAATTGCAGATGGGGGAACAATGAAATGTGAAGGCCGTTGTGAAAATGTCAAACTTCAAATGGGGGATTATCAGTTGAAGACCCACATGTTTTCCATACACATGGGAGGGTGTGACATTGTACTTGGTGCTGAATGGCTTCGCACTCTTGGGCCAATCACAATGGATTTCCAGGAGTTATATATGAGCTTTAAGCAGAACAACTACACACATACCCTCCGCGGACTCCAGGCAGGAGCTCCCTCTATCATCAGCTCACATAGGATGGAAAAATTGCTAAAAAAGGGCCATCATGGAGTTATAGCTCAATTTAATGCCATCCAGGCCATCGAACCCAATTCTCTGTCGATTCATCCTGAGATGCAACAGATTTTAAATAACCAACTACCAGTGTTTGATAACCCTCATGAGCTTCCACCCTCGAGAGGGGAACATGATCATAGCATCACCTTGGTTCCAGGAGCCCAACCACCAAATGTGCACCCATACAGATATGCGTTCACCCAAAAGAATGAAATAGAAAAAATAATCAAGGAATTTTTGGAAGTAGGTGTCATTTGTCCCAGCATTAGTCCTTATTCTTCACCGGTGGTCATGGTGCTCAAGAAAGATGGGGAGTGGCAAACGTGTCTAAACTTCAGGGCCCTCAATAAGTTGACAATCGAAGATAAATTTCCCATCCCGGTTGTTGATAATTTGCTGGATGAACTCAATGGGGCTCAATTTTTCACTAAGCTGGATCTTCACTTAGGCTACCACCAAATTCGCATGAAGGAAGTTGACATTCCAAAGACTGCTTTCAGAACTCATGAAGGCCATTATGAGTTCCTCGTCATGCCATTCGGTATTTGTAATGCCCCATCTACTTTTCAAAGCCTTATGAACCACCTTCTCAAACCATATCTCAGGAAATTTATCCTTGTCTTCTTCGATGACATCCTCATCTATAGCTGCACTTGGGCCGCACATCTTTAACATGTAGATCTACTCTTGCAACTACTCCGCAAGCATAAATTATTTGTTAAGATGTCCAAGTGTTATTTTGGCATGGAAGAAGTTGAGTATTTAGGCCACATTGTGGGGCGTCAAGGTGTCAAGGTGGATCCCAAAAAGATCCAGGGAATGCAGGATTAGCCTCAACCTAAGACCTGGAAGAGCTTGAGAGGATTTTTGGGTCTCACAGGCTATTATCGCAAATTTGTTCACAATTATGGTCGCATTACGAAGCCCCTCACTCAACTCCTCAAGAAAAATTCATTCTTCTGGATTGATGACACACAACAGGCATTTACAGCTCTAAAAAATGCCATGTGTTCCACTCCAGTCTTAGCAGTACCTGATTTCACCAAATCTTTTGTCATTGAATGTGATGCTTCAGGTACGGGTATTGGGGCAATCTTAATGAAGGAAGGTTGACCCTTGGCCTTCACAAGCAAACAACCAAGTGGGAAGAATCTAGGACAATCTACCTATGAGAAGGAAATAATTGCCATCTTACATGCAGTAGATACTTGGCGACCTTACTTACTGGGGCGACATTTCCAAATCCTCACAGACCATCACAGTCTTAAATATTTTTTGGAGCAACACCTATCCTCCCCACAACAAAATAAATGGCTCGCCAAAATTCTGGGATATGATTATGAGATCATTTACAAGAAAGGGTGCCAAAATAGTGTAGCGGATGCATTATCTCACCAATTTGAGGAGGAAAGTACCCTGCTCGCAATTTCCCTTCCCATTCTGGAATGGATTGAAGAGGCTTGCAGGGAATGGTTTTCATATCCCTGGCTCTCCCAACTCATTACTCAATTGCAGGCGGATCCAAATTCCACCAAGGGCTACTCGTGGCAGGATGAGATTCTTCGCTACAAGGACAGAGTTGTAATATCACCAACATCCACCCGCAAAAGTTGCATTTTGGTAGAATTTCACTCATCCCCCATTGCAGGACATTCAGGCTTTCAGAAGAGTATGCTCGCACTAGACGATCATTTTTTTGGACAGGCATGAAAAAGGACATCCTTACTTTTGTAGCAGAATGCGATGTCTATCAATGCCACAAAGGGGAGACAGTCAAAGCACCAGGCACATTACAACCGTTGCCCATCCCGGTCTCAATATGGACGAAGGTTTCTATGGATTTCATTACAGGTCTTCCAAAGTCAGGAAAAAAGTCAGTCATCATGGTGGTCGTGGACTGACTTTCTAAGTATGCTCATTTTTGCGCCCTACCCCACCCGTTTACACCAACTTTGGTCACTCAATCTTTCATGGATCAGATCTTCAAATTGCATGGCATGCCCACTTCTATTGTGTCTGATCGTGACCCGATCTTCACCAGTAATTTTTGGCAGGAACTCTTCAGGTTACAAGGCACCCAACTAAAACTCAGTACTTCCTATCATCCACAAACAGATGGTCAAATTGAAGTCGTCAACAAATTCCTGGAAACCTACCTTAGGTGTTTCACTTTAGAAAAGAAACATCTTTGGGTACAATGGTTACCTCTAGTTGAATGGTGGTATAACACCAACTATCATGCCACCACCAAAGTGACTCCCTATGAAGCAGTTTATGGTCAACTCCCTCCTTCCCCTACTTCTTAGATCAAGGGGTGCTCAAAGGTACAAGCAGTGGATCAACTCCTACAAAACCGCACAGCCATGCTCGCCCATCTTAGAGAGAATCTTCATCAAGATCAAAATTGCATGAAGGAACAGGTAGATCAACATCGCTTAGAGTGCCAATTTCAAGAAGGGGATCAGGTGTTTTTGAGGCTACACCCATATAAGCAAACATCACTCAAAGACAAGGGTTGTCAGAAACTATCTCCAAAATTCTACGGACCATATGAGGTACTTCAACGCATTGGAGAAGTGGCCTACAACCTAGCTTTGCCGCCCACTACAAAAATCCATCCAATTTTACATGTTTCATGCCTCAAGAAAGTGATTGGGAATAATTGTAAAATTCACCAGTCTACCTGAATTGGATGAAGAAGGGTCAATCTGGCTCCAACCTGAATAGGTCCTAGACACATGAGAACGGCACCTGCGTGGCTGCATGATAAACGAAGTCCTTGTCAAGTGGAAAGGCACGTCTCTGGAAGATGCAACCTAAGACCCAGCCACTATTCTTCAGCAGTTTCTGCAGCTTCATCCTTGAGGACAAGGCTATTCTTAAGGGGGAGAGCATGTTAGGGTCCCACCCTAACCCCCTTATTTATGTAGTAGGATCGAGTCATAGTAAAGAGTCAATAAAGCCCATATTAATAATTGTAAGTGGTTAACCCACATTTAATGACGGGACCATAGTTAGTTTCAAATGGGCCATGGTATTAGATAGATGGTATTAATAAGAACCATGCTATTGATCCATGGTATTGCATGTATGAGTCATATATAAAGGATAGAGACTCCCTGTGAGGAGCATCGTGTCTTATTTTGTCATCGAGCTCTACTCTATTGGAGGTTGCCCTCTTGAAGAGGCAAGTGAACATTGCTTTCTGAATAATAATATACTTACTATTGTTACTCACTATTCTATGTTCTGGGTATATTTCTTCGCATATTTGGTATTTTGGTATTGTCTTGCAAGTTAAGAGCATAACACAAACATTTTTTTTGAGTGCAAAACTTGAGGAAAAGTTCTAATCTCAAGGGAATGAAATATATCAAGGTGCAAACCTTTTTTTTAGTGCAAGACTTGAGGAAAGGTTCTCACCTCGAGATATTTGATCCCTCTTGATCCCTCTCAAGGTGTAAACCTTTTTTAATTTGATCCCTCTTGACCCCTCTCGAGGTGCAAACCTTTTTTCTGAGTGCAAAACTCAAGGAAAGGTTCTCACCTCAAGATATTTGATCCCTTCTGACCCTTTATAGATCCAAGATTAAGATGGATCTAGGCTAGTTATATAATATCTAAATTTGTTTCCAACGCGTTTCATGATGACCCCTAATTGGATTTATAAGATGAATATATTGAGGAAGGCATACCAATACTTGGTCATATTCACATGTTGACTGAGTGACCAAGCAAGCACTAAGATCTTCCCTCAGATTTGGGTGGTCACGCTAGACCAACTTGCTAGAGAAGGTAGACCATGCAATTGGTCGGGCATACTGGCTCATCAACTGAAGGAGCAAGTCACGAAGGCTCGACAGTCACTCAAAGGAATGCATGCAAACATTTATATGTGTGCCTACATTCTAGATGCACTCTATGCACGACATGAGTTCCCCGGCTTAGAGTGGGCATGGTCACTGACAGAGACTGTTGTGAGCACATATTTCAAGCTATTCTCCGAGTGCATCTTCAAAGGAGTGACCAAATGGGTATCCAACCATCTTGTCGTCCCAATGTACAGGTTGATAATTGAACAAGATCCACACTATATGTTAGAAGAAGCGATGAAGGAATTGTTAGGCATTGCATATTGGTATGCCTCACTGGACTACACGTTCATTTGAGTGTTTAGTGCAGAGAAGCCTCTGCATGTTCTGTCAATGTTTGCTTTGGACGTGATTTTCATGTAGGAAGTAGCGTATCATGTCTTAGCAGGGTTAATAACTAAGTTGCAGTGGAAGAAGAAGGCACCTTGGCCCACTCTTCCATTGTGGAGTGGGTTATATGAGATTAATAGCATCAAGGAAGGAGATATTGAGGCTGAACAAATGAAAAAGTACCCACTTGACCTCTGAAGCTTCAAACCATATGACCCACATTACATTGTCAAGGATTACTACATGAGAGTTCAATTCAATTAGATCTCTAGGGAATTTCATTAAGTCGAGGAAGACTCATGGAGGTATTGTTACCATCATTCTAGACCCAATGAATAGGTTGGTTTCACCATAGAATGGTTAGCATGGCAGCATGAAAAAACACCATGGAAAACACTAGTAGTAGTAGCAATAGCAGCAACAGCAGAGGCAACATAGCCAAGCATAACTACATGTGATAAAGGGAAGAGAAAGGTTGTCGACCTCATGGAGGAGGAACAAAGCTGCAAGTTTCGAGCAAATCCACTTGTAGAACAAGCAGCTATGGTTATTCAACATAAGGTGCAACAGTGCAAAAAGTGAATCGCGTGAAGGCAGAGAGATAAGAAGAGAATGGGATAAATAGAGAAGGAGTTGCATAAGCTGAGGGAGAAACTCTGAAAAGAACAAGAGATGTGCCAACAGAAGAAGGAAGCGCAACAACAATAGATTCAGCATGGGGTGCATCACGTGGAGATAAACGAAGCAATGCCCATACAAGTAGTTGATTCTTTTGAACAATTGGCATCATGTGAAAAGGGTGAGCTCTCACAAGGCCAAGACTTTGCTCATGAGATAGAACAGGCTTTCGAATAGTTGGATGCAGACATGGAGCAACCAGAATTGGAACAGGACACTAATCTCATGCTTCACCACAGAGAGGCCGACTCACCCACTCGAATGCATCCAAATGATGAGCAATTTTCAAATGACCAAGGATGCGCTGATATCCTTGGTGGTCAACCGGAAGCAGAGATGTGCGACAAATCCTTTGATGAATCTCAACATAGATTTGTGCACCCTGAGATATTATCAACTATGGAGGACTGAACATTCCCTAAGAAAGTTTAGGAACAAGTGATCATGACCGATGTGCACAAGTACCCAGCTACTTTGGCTGATGCAACTACAATGTATGCAAAAGCCACTAGCTCCAGTGTTCACTTCCTCATAGCTCAGAATGAGCGAATGGCGAAGGAAATATAGGTGGCCAAGTAGGGAGTTGACTTGGTGACAATGTCCAGCCGAGCTTAACTAAAGAAAGAAATATTGGAGGAAGTTTTGTCCTTGGACACCTTATGCGAGCATTGTACTCCAAGTTCAATACTGTGCATCAAGCATTCGTTCATCTAAATGAATGGGACCATCCATGTGGGAGAAGAGATCACATCTTAAAGAACATACATGCTATTGTTGATAAGATGTGAGCATGGACGATGAAGTATAAAGGAGCCCCACTTCATTTTCCCAAGATGATGAAGGCCAATGAGGTTGAGCTGCAAGCACGTATCGGTAGTCACATCCGGAACTATGAAGACCTACCACAATTAATCACTATCATACAGGCTTCCCATGCATGAGTATTCAAGAGCATGGAGGATCTTTTGAACACATATGTGATTCCATCACAGAACCTTGACTCGTACCTCAATGACTTGATGTGTGTCGCCACCAGTCCAGAATTGCCTATTAGTGTAGACATCATGTGAAAGTATGTTGCTAGTCTGGACACATTGAGGAAATTGTTTCGCATTATTTCAGATGAGTTGGACAGAGGAGCCTAATCAGTGTAATCAAATGCCATGGAGGCAAGGTTCAGGTTCCAGGCAGATGTCAGAGCGGAACACACGGACACTATCAGAGACTACCAATGTTGGCACCAATATGTTACTCTTGATTAGCATGAGGATGTTGAGTAGTTGGACTTCTATAGTTGTCTAATTCAGAGTGGTGTCTAGTTTGGCTTATTCAAGCCATTGTGCACATGGGTAGATGTGCTTTGTATTGTTGAGTCATGTGAAGTGTAAGTCAAGTCTCAAGAGTGAATGTAACAGTCATAGAGTAGGTGAACAGTCATGAGGGTAGTTGAACGGTCATAAAGGGTAATGTTAAGTGTCACCCCACCATTTGCTATAAATAATACCTCATAACTCATTGTATAGGCTTTTGGTCAACCAAGCTTCTACTAAGACTATCTTGAAGAATGCTTGGATAGTATTGTAACATGCCTTCACTTCTCCACTACACGTAGCTAGTACATCTCTTTGGAGGAGCAGGAGGATCTGGCTATAACGTTCTACTGATAGGGTTAGCAGGTTTACATGGTGTATTGTATGATTTTGACTTACACTTCTTTATATAATAAAATCCAGCACATTTTCATGCATATGTTGTTATCATTGTTTGACTACGTCGGTTGCATTAATGATATATGTTGTTTAACTTACGTACTTTTGTATGAACTGATTCACATGCAATTATATGAATCTTGTTGTTAATGTGTTGCATATGTTGTTAAGGTTGTCACCTTCCATGCAGACTGCTCTACTAGAAACCAAACAGACCTTTCTCTAAACCTTATTATATCAACTGTCTTAGTCATCTCGGACTCATCCATGAGTGTTGTTCAAGTTATCTTACCTTGTATGTTGGGACTGCCACATCCCTGTCGACTGTTCTGCCGGATGTTGTGCATGTCCTTTGTGTGGTGTGTTCCTAGCATAGTTGGGATTGATCCCTTTCAACCTGGAACTCACTTTCACCTTCCTCCCCTTTTGAAGTGTTGGAACCTCTAATACTCATTCCTTGACTCATTGCATCAGTCACACCCCTGCTACCAACATAGTTATCTTACTTGGCTATGTGCGACATCGCAGTCAAGGCATTACCTTACAACCCACTGCTGGGACTCCTACACCAAACGGTCCGAGGTCTAAGTGAGACTTCTTACCGAGGAGATCCACTTGTCATGTTGGTGGGTCCAGCACCGTCAACACAAGTTTAATTTCTTAACAATGTCTTCTGAAATAAGGTTTTCTTGTGATCCACTATCAAACAAAGTATCTGTCTCGGTATGTTTTGAAATGACTCTAATGTGGAAAATATCTATTATTTATTTTGCATGTTGAGTTTAATTGAGGCTAGTAGAAGAACTAGTACTTAAAATAGAGTCCTTACTTTCAAATCCCATGGATTTGATCTTTGTTTCATCCCCGAAATCGGATCCTAAATCATGTTGTGTAGTTCCAGTAGTGTTTTGTTTTCTTTTGTTGTTAAACTTTTTGGGTTTCATTTCAAGATGAAGTTTCCAACAATGGTTTTCCTTATGGACTTCTTCTTTACTGAATCATTATTCTTTCCTTTAGCTTTGAATTTCCCCTTTCCTAAATCTCCACCCTTGAATGGCTTCTTTCTTCACTCTTGGGGAAAATTCTTCCCTCTTGCTTCTAAATGAGTTGCATGTACACAAACTTAATCTAGCTTTGTAGGGTTAAACATGAGAATTGTGGGTCTCAAATAACTATGTAAACCACCAATGTATTTTACTAGAGTGTCTTGAGAGGATAAAATATATACCCAAAATCAAAGCTCTTTTCCTAAATTCTTGAGTATATGTTTGCACATTTTGATCCTTATCTTGCCTAAAGTTTTGCCAATCAATTATAGCTTTTTTCATGTATTCAAATGGATAAAAGTGTCTTCTTATTGCAACAACAAAATCATTCCAAGAGGATAAAGCCTTACCACTTTTCTTCATGTCCTCTTAAGTGATGGTCTCCCACCAAATGAGTATTGCACTTTCCAACCTAAGAGAAACAAGACAAATTTTGGTTGCACCATCCTTATTATTTGTATCCTGCAATACACTTCAATCTGACAAACCCAATTGTCTAATTTCTCGACATTTACCTCTCCATTGTACATAGGAAATTCAAACTTTATGTCAATCTTTAACAAAGGATTTTTACCATGTCCCTTTCGAGAATGTGGGGGTGTTTGTGAACAGGTAGCAGTAGAAGAAGATGAGGAAAAAATGGAGGTGAACGTGGTGACTTGTCAGGATCCCCTCCATTCCCTTTTGGAGGTATGTCTCCATTTCCTCCATTTTCTTTTGGAGTTTTTGATCTCTCTCCTTGCAACCTTGAGTTCCTCTCCTCTTAAAGAACTTTCACCATTTTAGACATTTCAAAGAAAGATTTCTTGAAATTTCTCTCATATTCAGACATCCCTTCATGACCTTCTTCATGTTCCATGATTGGTGAAACTTGAGATATGTGTGTTCTCCTTGAAAGAATTTGAGACCTTGGCTCCACAAGCTCTCCTTCTCCTCTTTTGTGCTTCAATCTTGTAGGCATCATAAAACACTTGCAAACAAAATCAAACCTTCAAAATAACCTTGGTCTTTGATACCAAACTGATCTGTTATACAAACTTAAAGGTGATAGGAAAATTTGCAAGTAAAATTTTATGTCTTTTAGGCAATGGAACACTAATTACAAAAGCACATAAAATAATGATTTTAAAACTTGGTTAACAACATAAAAACAAAGAAAAATATGCCATATATAGTAACATAAGACAAAAAAATGATAAAGGAGTTCACCCCTCCTAGGCTACATCTCCTCATCTAGCTTATAATGTTGGGCCTCTTTCATTAAGTGCTCAAATTTGTATTTACATGGATTTATACTACTCATAATGTAAAAATAAGATCTCCAATGGCTCCAAAACAATAAAAAAAACCAAAGATGGGCTCTTGTTGGGCTCAATTTGGAGAAAAAAGAAAGAAGTTATTCTATAGAGAAGTTTTTCTATCAAATACTCTACAAACTAGACTCATACACTAATTGTTCTATGAATTCCGCAATTCCAAGGAGCACCAAGCAATTTTTTCACTTGGCGACGACGAGGTTCACACTGTTTTTTATGCAATTTGTCACTTACCTTAAATCCATTATAGCCCCTTTGGGAAGGAAAATAGGGCCACATGGGACATATGCCCGAGGGCTAGGGCTAACCGCGTACCCCTGTCAGTGTAGGCCCCATGACACCATGCCATCAGTCCTATCAGATCCATGTAACCCAGAGCTGGTCCCCAAACTTGCATGTCTGTCAGTCTATCTAGCGTCCATGGTCCTATCTACCCCATGGGACTTTGGATATAGGCTAATATTTAGCCACCCCCACTATTAGCATCTATTCTAAAGGTTGTGGTCTTCTGCTATGGAATCTTCCCTTGACCTGGGTTACTCCTAGAGCCCCCAAGTTTTAACACCAATACGCTCTGTTGATGTCAGCATATGGTCCATCTCATGACTTGGGGTCAGGGCTAAGCCTAAGCCCCCGACTCTCTTCCTGTGGTGTTGTGGATGGTACGGTGACTGGAGGCCAAGGCTTAGCCTTGCCCTGTCCGCCATATAACAAGTAATGAAAAAATAAATAGAAATTCACCACTATATGGGTTAAGATACACCTCACAACATAGCGGTAAGGCATCGTGCTACCATGCTCAAGGTCTTGCATTCGATCCTCCCCAGTGGAAGTTCAGACTTAAGAAATCTTTTCACGATACCTGGGTGCTACGTGGCACCCATCCATTGCTCCACTTAAAAATTCCAACAGCTAATATAAATCCATCAATCCTTGAATGAACTTGGTGAAGCCACTTAGCAACCTACCATTGGCCCAAGGCACAATTAGCTCGTCCACTCAGCCTTCCCAGTCAACCTCGTGAACCATTGTATGGACTGCCTAGTCAGCATTCCTACACCCAACCTGCAAAAAATTGGCATGTTTACAAAAATGATCAAAACACATAATTGGGATCAGACGATATCAGCTTTGAGCAATTCAAATTGCGTTGGACTCATGTCAGTGAGATCTATGATTTGGCACTAGTTTTGAGCACTTCTAAAGACATAGAATGTTGAACACTTTACTTATCCCTTGGATTAGTTTGTAGTACATTTGTATCACAGAACTAATGAGTAGCTCCACCATTAATTATGAAACAATGAAAGAAAATAATGATTTTGGAAATTTGAATCACTATAAATGGAGAGAAATTGTTGAGTAATTATGTCAATTATCCATTAAAATTCGTCTGAGAGCGAGAATGGATTCCCTAGTGAGGTAAGTGAAGAGCAGTTGGGCGAGGTACAAGACATGACGTCATTGGAGGAGAGTTTGGCCAAAGTGGAGCATATTGGGGTACAATTCCCAGAAGAGGCCAGAGATCATTTCTCGTTGTCGATATGTGAAATTCATTTGATGAAAGATAATGTGGAGAGATGAAGGTTGAGAGTGCAAAATATAGCTATGAAAGCTAACAACCTTCTAGCGAAGGTGGAAGGGATTGAAGTAATTATGGAAGTAGCGGCTGTGAGGGTTCTCAAAGAGGTCTTCAGCTTGTAGGATTCTCCACCCCTGTCGAGGATAATCCAGGTGATCCTAAGGTGTTGGTGGCAAGGAATGGCCATACCATGGAAAATGTAGAACCACCAAGAATGTAGCTTGTTCCAGCCGTTCTTTTTGATAAATTCTTTATTAAAAAATGTTATTTAATGGTTAGTTCTCGAGACTATATAAAATAAAATTGGTTAGAGGCATAATAGGATATAGCCAAAGTAGAGACATAATCTATTTTATTCAATTTTGGCTTACTACAGTTCATGAACAATCTATGAATGTAAGGGTCATGACCTGTGTTCCAATTTGATAATTTATAACTAACCATTTCTTAAAAAAACAAAACAAATTTATTTATAACAAATAAATATACTTTGCAGGAAAGAGAGTGATTTTTTTATATAGGTTTTCTTAAATAATTTTTTTGATAGTAAAATATTTTATCAATAAATAATTTTATATTAATACTTTTTAGAATAAACAAATGTTATAAATATAATAAATGCCTTATAATTTAAATATCAAACTTATTTAAAACCAGTTATTATATATATATATATATAATATATATATATATATATATATATATATATATATATATATAATAATTTTTAAATGAGTAATAAGGCTTCTCAATACAGTAGCCTGGATCCATGTTAACTCTAGATATAATTAGGAGTAATGTATTCCAACCTATCTAGCTATTATTAGATAAAATAAAATTAATAACGTGAATATTTTTATTATTTTTATTTTATTTTTATCGAGTAAAAATGTTTTCACATTATTAATTTTATTTTACTTTTTAGTTTTATTTTTATGTAATTTGAGTGAGTTGAAATTGTTTACAAGACATTACAACATTCCTTCCATACCTTTGCGCACAATCACTTAGCATTCATAGAAAAAATTCATACATTACCTATGCCCTTATTATTCTTATTCTATGGTGAACCAATATTTTGTTAGTGTAATTTGAGAGAGTCTCAAAGAGTATATCTAACACTCCATAAGCTAGATATGTTGGAATGAATTATTCCTAACTACATCTAAGATCTGTTAGTCATGTTATATTTATAACTTAGGAAGTGTCAATCATGCGTCTATGAGTTAACATTACCATATATATTCTTAGTGGTTTTGATTCTATTTAATCATGTAGCTTCAAGCAATTGAATCAATGCAATTTATAGAACAACTCATACCAAATTATGGTAACATATAACTTTAAAAATAAATATAAATATAACATTAAAATAAGAGGGGGCCTTTATGAATTAAGATAAGGGTCTTTTTGAACTAGGATAAAATCCTTCCTAGGCTTCTTTGTGAGCAAGCTAATTCTGTAATATTCAAATATAGTTTAGTTTGTGTTGGAGAGGTAAATCCCCTCTACGGATAGAGGCGATCCCTACTAGCCCAAAGGGGGTCTAGCAACAATCGAACAATGCTACACTGCAGGTTCCTAGTTGTAATTAACAAGTGGGTAAAAGAAACGTACTTGGATTCCAGCGCTATGTTTGTCAAAGAGATGATCCTCTCGCTCCTTCGCTCCAGCCGATCACAGTCCTCCACTATCCTCGCGGACGGACACCTGCACAAGCAAAGAGAGCAAACACAAGCGTAAAATCTACTAAATACAACTATGTATCAGTCAGGAAGGATACAATTTACATTAATCATTCATAG
>APFE031652874.1:52224-88897 GCA_000404065.3 Pinus taeda
CACCTTTGAAGTGGATCTCCCAAGTCAAAGAGGTCTCTCTCTCACATACAAGGCAACAAGCTCATAACCTTCCTCAAGCTCAAAAGCAATCCTCACACAACACACCAAATGCCTACAAAAGAGCAGCACTAATGCACTAAGAATTCCTCAATCAAAGTCTATATGTTCCAAACTAGCTGCTCATGGGCAATGGAGGAGGCTTATAAAGGGGAAGGAGTCTCCATGAATAGGTAAAGGATGAGCTTTCCCCCAAGATAAGTGGATGATCAGTCGAACAAACATGCCAAAGAAGGGATGGCGACCTCAACAATGCTAACAGCCAAGTCTGGAGTCATCTAGAAGGTTGGCTGTTAGAACAAATTCGCCTAAACAGGATCAGCGCGGGTGCAAAACTGGGCTGGCGCGCTGGCATCGCAGATCAATTATAGAAGAGGTCTGGTCAGCGCTCAATGAGACAAGCGGAAGGCGCGCTGTCCGTGAAATTGGACCAGCGTGGAAAACACGTGTGCTTCCGCACTGGCAGCGCAGTAGTTACATTATCCTCCGCCAGTCAGCGCGGTTATTTAATGAACAGACGCGATGATTCAATTAACTTAGGCAAAGAGGGTTTTTAGCCATTCCAGAGGGCATAAGTGAGGTGAATGTGGTTTTATGGCACAGTAGGGAGACTGACATGATGGCAGTGACATTTTACTGTGTAACAGTTTGTATGTTTTTCTATGTAATTATATATGCAAATGTAAAATGGAAAATTAATTATTTTTAATTTTTATTATTAATTTGTAAATGTTTTCTAAATATATGACTGAAAATCTTAGAATATTTAATTAATATAGTTATATTAGTAAACTTGATCATCAATTGAACAACTCCAAGTTTATAGTGTGAGTTATTCCATCAACTTCTTTAAAGCTTCAAAAACCTTTAAAAATGGAATAATAAGATGGTTGACCTCTTCATTTACTAAGTTTGTAATCAAGGCATAGGCCTTGTTCCTTTCTCTCCCAAATGACAAGCTCCTTGTCTAATGTGCGATTTTCAGGTGCATTGTCTCTTTCTCCTTCCCGAATTCCTTTCCAAAGATCATTGAAAATGAAGGTGTGTTTTATGTTCTTGGAAACTCATGGTAGTTCTCTTTGCTAGTGAGAACTACTCCCACTATGAATATGAGTGAATGCATCATATAATATGATCTGAACCCAACATAATTACCATTTTTGTGTCCTTTCAATAAAACTATTCGGCTACTTATTTAAAAAAATTATTCAACTAAGGATGTAGACTCTCCATCAAAATCACATACCTCCATACACCATGCAATTTCATAAAGAACTCCCGATATAATCGATGCTTCAAATAATATAGGTGATAAATTTCATACCATACTTTTCGTATCATTTCATAAATTCCATACCATACTTTTCTTCTCATATATCATTTGTTAAACCCAACAAACATGCATGATCTTTAGAAAAACGACAAATCAACACGTATTTGAATTTGCATGTAGCTAAAAAATGGAATGGAGAACCATATATCGCACAACAAAATGGGAGTCATACTTCAAATATTGGTGTTGAAAAACATTTAACACACTTTAAAATGTATAATACTCCAATACATACCATCCACGCATCATACCAGGAGTTATGCATAGAATTTGAGGCTCCATTACAACACACTATCTCCAAAAAAACCCAATGTGCAGAGGTGATCGACATGCACAGTGATGCTGGAGATTCTTCAACGCATAATTTTTTTTTAAGCAATGACCAAAACAACCAACGCACTGGGAGAGATATCAATGTAGGATTTATTTTACTGTTGAAGTAAGTGTGGACTCTACAAGACGTTTGTTGCTTGGTGCTCTGTTGGAACCTGGAATGTCAGGCAGATAAGTTAGAATTTTGACTCTTAAAATGCTAATCTCGTCCCTTGCTATACGGTGACAAACTCAGCTTTCTACAGTTAAAGCCTCACCAAAAAATCAGTCTTTAAAATATATATGTGCCATCACCATCTCGTATCACACGAAATTCCAAACACGAGATATATAATTTAACAATATTTAACACAAAACTTAACTCACAAATCACAAAACATTCAATTTCATCAGCACTTCAAGAGTCGATGGAGAGGTACAGAGAATTCAGTGGACAAAGAATAGAGGATGAAATATAACAATGGATAAGAGTTACAAGATCAAAGAAACTAATTTTTGCAACCTGGCTTTGATACTATGTCAGGTGAGGAGTAACTCCACAAATGTAATTGTTGTTTTCTCATTAAGAGAAAGCTTTGATGTATACGAGGAGAGGGAGACTATTGAGTTTCATCTCCCAATGTATCGCTATCTTCCAACTTCTTTTATTTTTCTATTTACAATATTTACATCGGTTCTCCTAATCCCAAAGATTAGGTGTCAACAATGTGATTTACAGGTTGTGATCGTGAGTCCTAAGGTGTCAATTTAGAATTTATTGTTTCCTATGTGTATGAGTTAGAGTTTTGTTATGTCCCAATCATAATTCAGTTTCTTAAGATCAATGATTTATATTCGTATATATGTAAACTTTGTGAGATGAATAAAAATAGTGTGGTTTTGTGTTGTGTTTGTGTCTTTATTGACACATTATTTTTCTAATATGGTATGAGAGCATATTATGTCCTAATTCCATTATAGGGAGGCCAAAAATATGAGGTAGCCTTATGTGTAATTCCATTACAAGGAGGCCAAATATATGAGGGAGCCTTGAGTGTTATTAATCCCCTGCAAATAGATCACGGTAGGAAAGTGTATACTGTGTGAGTGATTTTATGTGTGCGTGCTATGTTCAAGCCCTTTTTTATCATAACCCTCATTCTTGCAATCGAAGAGATAATTATTGATTGAGTCAAAGTCTTCCTAGTGATCTATGTTCCAAGGAAGGAAGTTGTAGTGGAGGCATTTCTCTTTGATTTTTGATGCCCAAGTTTGTCTGGAGAATCCTGGTGATCATATCATTGTTGCTCCGTGAGAGAGGATGTGAGCATTGTGGAAATAATTGTTTTGAGGAAGATTTTGTTGACTTATTCTTGAAGGAGAAAATATTTGAAAAGAATCGTTTCATGGGAGAATCATTGAGATTGATGATTGTTGTAGATCATAGATCTTTGCATCGAAGAGGATGTGTGTATATTGGCATGGTCCTACGCATGAGGTGCCTCAAAAATAATATCCATATTGAAATTGGATGAGTATAGATTTGTGTCAATATATACATAGACGTGGATGATGTCCGTGTATCTACACAACATGTTTCTGGGATAAGCGACTGATGGAAGCTCCAATATTCGATAATTCAACATGAATTAGATGAGATAATGCACAAATGAGATATTATAAACAAAATCATGTTTACAGGGCTTAAAGAAGAAAAAGGAGCAACTCTCCATATATCAAAGTTTTTATATGGAATGCTTTCTTAACAAAATAATTAAATAAAATTGAAGTTAAATGTAGAACTTTTCCATGGTCTTATTTCTTTTTCCATAAAGAAGAGGCAACAATAATTTGGAATGGTGGATTGGTTGAAAGCATTGGGAATACTATTTCTAAAAAAATAGGTAAATGTGGAATTTGAGTTTCTCAACTCATTTTTGAAAGAAGAGCATCGTGATATGCTTTGGTAATCTGTTTGATATTCTATGACCAGATCTCTACAATATTGTTCACATGTGCATCATGGTGTGAGAAGGGAATTCAAAATGGATGAGTTGCATGAATAGAAATAATGATAGTAGGATGGTCAATCGGATAATATAACATGGATAACATTGCCACAAAGGAATCTAAATTTGCAGTAAATTCACCGAGAGCTTAGTATTGCATCTTCTATGGAAGAAGAAATCATTATTTTGATTGTTGTATTGTGGACCTCAAGAGGGATTCTTTCACGCAACATAGTTTTTTGTTTAATTTTTGGACTATTGTCTCGATTACTTTGAGATTTTTGATATTTGGTTGTAGTGTGTTATTCTCCAGGTGAAGTGTGGGAAAAAAATCAAATGAAAAACCACAATTAACATGCCAACTATTGAAAAAACTAATGTGACATGTCATGCTTCAAGAGCATTAGTTGTAGGTTGTTCTTAATAAGGTCAAGCTGGTGTGATCTATTGTGCTTCGCGAGCATCAGTACAAGTTATTTTATACAAGGTTAAGTTGTAGAATTGTATGTTCAAGACATCATGTACCCATAATGCTTTCCTAGATAGTCGATGAATAATACAGAGGGTCGTGGACTCAATATATTTTGGTAGTTCCATAGGATGGTTTAGTATCGAGATTCTCCTTGAGGAGGTCAGAAGCATAAATTCTACAAAGTATTTCAACGATTGTCAGAAGAAGTCATATCTTAAATGGATCAAGTGGGAAGCTCGAAAGGGTGGTGAATAAAATAGTGGAAACCATGAGATTTCAAACTGGATGTGAGTGCTTGTGGTGACCATATCAGAAAAATGTGACAAAAAATCATTTATTGTTATAATGTGTATTTTCAATATTTGTTACATGTAAGCATTAAGGGAGGGTGTTGGAAGTAATGATTCCATCTACGTCATGTGTGTCATTTAATTTATAGGTTGTGATCGTGAGTCTTGATGTGTCAATATATAATTTATTTTTTCCTATGTATATGTGTACAAATTTGAAATAAATTGCAATTACTCAAGATTTCAAACTGAAAAACTACAGACACAATTCTACTCTACAATTCTGCAGAATGGAATTCACAAATTGGAGACACATGCATAGAAATGAAATAATCAAAACCACAAGTACAGAATGATTTGTAGGGGAAACCAACTCAAAAAAACCCCTCAAGGCTTTTTGCATTAATGAGATGAATAGAGAAAGTTTTACAATTGCATGCTCCAACTTTGAGCACAACTTTCAAAAGAACAACTTTTTCCACTATTCATTGAGGACTTCTCGCTAACACTTAGCCACTTTATAATTCTATAAGTCTCTTGTTTCCTTGCATAATCCTTGACGAAATTAGCTCCTAAAATATAGGAATTTTCTCCTATTTTCTTGTTCAATTCCAAAGGATTGATCTCCTCACTGAATGCAACAAATGTACACTCAACAAGTATAGGACTCATGTTACAATGGCCTTAACTACTCCACCTCAGCTGAGTAATTTTAATTCCATGCATGCATGAACTATTTTGGGATGATTGTTTAGTTAACTAACAAATCTCCGAGTTACATTTTTGGTCGACTATGCAACTGACCTACTTGACTGTTAGCTTCCAGATAATTTTCATTCTAACTCCAATCTCCTTAAGTTTCCTGGTAGCTCCATGTTTCAGATAGGCTTTCCCCTTATTGAAAATAACATCATAGCCTCTATCCTCAAATATTTCTATAGTGATCACATTCTTCTTCAGCTTAGGTACAAACATAACATCTTTGAGGTGAATATGGGAGCCAAACTCCCTCTTAAATTTTATAGTACCAATTCTTGTAGCATTGTATTTCCCATCATCCCCTAATTCAATATGCATTTGGAGATCCTTCTCCTTGAGAGTACTGAAAAATTCCTTATTTCCTGTCATATGCTAAGAGACACTAGAATCTAGGTACTAATCAATCCCTCTTATTGTGTTGGAAAAGAAATAAAGGAAGGTGAAATATAGCTCAAATTGACAAGCCAATGCATCTTCTCTTGCTCCTACTACAAGCTCCTTGTTAGATTTCCTTTTCAAACACTTTGTTGCATAGTGCCTGAATTCGTGATAATGAAATTATTTTACCTTACTTTGATCCTTCCTCTTACCATTGTTTTGGCTAGACTTAGCCTCATGATTTGAAAATCACTTGTGAGTGATCTCAGTTAATTAATTAATGAAGGTACTACAGAATCATGTGCTAGTGTGTGTCTATGTTATCTTAGGCAACAGATCGATAAGATTGCAAAATACACAGAAACTGGAAAACAGTAAAAGTAAACACAACAAGCAAATGCAAAACACAACAATTTAATAAGGAGTTCACCCAATCCTCCTGGGCTACGTCTTTGGTCCAGCTTTTAGTGGTGGCCTTTTCTGTTTTTGTCTTTTAAGCAGAGTTTTTACAATGAGGAGCTCAATTTGAGTCTCTTGAAGCAAATAATGCTTAGTAGGGTGGTTCTTGGATTCCCCAAGCCACTAGAGTACATAGACTCTTCCTTACCAAGTCTCGACCTCAATTTGTCTTAGTGGGATGAGTCCAGCTTGGTACTCAGTTCCCGATAGATATCGTCTCATGGATTGCTTGAACCTCTCAAGCCTTCTGTCTGCTCGATGTTGCCTTAACTCTGCAGGTCAGCTCGCCTTCTGTTCTTTGCTTCTTCCTTCACTGCCTATTCTGTCTCTCTATCTCACTATCTCCTTCTTCTCTTCCTCTCCTATTTTTTCTACCTGTTCATGGCTTAAAGCCAATATATCTCATGACTATTCGCTTCCTCTTCCATATCTTCGGATCACTTGTTGCTGTCCGCTTGGAATTCCCTGCCTCTGCGTCATCGCCATTGTGTAATGTTTCACAAGAAGGTGGCCACTTGTCCTCTCAAAAACTAAATGCCAGCTATCCTTGACAATTCGTTATTTCAGTTACTTCGTGAAATAATTCATCCACCAGCTCAGTGGTCAAATCGGACATCAACTCTTTATATACCATAGCTTAATTCTTCCCTCTGAATCTGGTTTCCCATTGGGTGCAATCTTCGTTGTTAGATTTGGGGCCTCCAGATCCTACGGTTATTGCTCTTGTCGTGCGGTTGACTTGCTTTAACATTATCCTGCGATGAAAGTGGTTTTCTCTCTATCCACCAGACACGTGTCATCCAATGTATGGAATTGCTCATTCCCTTGCCAAATTTGCTTACCACCCGAAAAGCCTTTGATATTCCTCCAGTTTTGGAGCACGAGGCCCGCCTTCAGTTTTAGCGCTTTTCCCATGGTTTCTCGATTTTTCCTTATGACTGAGCGCTCAGGGCTTTTCCTTCTCGATGGGCTTTTCCTTTGCGCTAATCGCGCATCAGAAACAACCTCCATTTTCTGATATGGATTTCCCAATTGCTAGTTTGCACCACTGCGTGGTCTCCATGGTCCAAAGGTCAGTGCGCTTTGACCAAGGTCCTCGTCATTCCATGCTAGCTACAAACTACCACTGTCTAGAGATCCTTCGTGATAGCTCGTTGTTCACAAGTTTTTGAAGTCTGTCATGATTTGATATAGTCATAAAACTCTGATAATTTTCATGGATCCAATTCAGATCACAGCCTTCCCACTGAAAAAGCTTTTGGACCACCAAAAGTTTGTTTTAAGCATCGACTAAGTGAGGGTACAATTGTCTCACTTGTCCAATCTCTATCCATTTTGCACTGCTCGGCTTTGAATGCTTCAGCCCAATTCTGAGGTACTCAACATCTCCCCTGCGCGTTTTTCTCACCTTCCTGTCCAGAACTGTGTCTTCCTGCAATTCATTAAGTTATTCAGTTAACAGGTCATCAATAGAAGGCAATTGACTCTGCTCTTTGGGATCCTCAATTAGTGAAGGTTCAAATAGTCTCAAGTTGTCTGCATTTACGACTGAGTAGATGTGCATGTAAACTGATAGATCAAGGCGAAAAGCATTCTCACCAATTTTCTCAAGTATCTTGAAAGATCGATACCTGATAGGCTTTAGCTTTTCACCTTCACCTTGCATCCTGTCCTTGCTGATATACAGCCAGACTTGGTCACCAACTTGGAAACTATGCTCCATCTGATGCTTGTCATGCCTTGCCTTGTATTTGGCCTGGCTCGTTTCCAGTTGTTCTTGTACTGCCTAGTGAATCTCTTGGATTTGTTCAATGAACCTAGTTTCCCTGTCCACATCACTGTGTCCCTCAATTATTGTGTCCTTAGCAAAGACAAAATCCAAAGGAGACCTTGGTGTGAAACCAAAGCAAGTCTCAAAAGGAGATCTCTGTGTAGAAGAATGTTTGGCTCGATTGTAAGCATGCTGCACATAACAAAAATATTGATCCCAAAGCTTAGGATGCTTGCTACAATATCCCCTGAGCAACGGGATCACTGTCTTATTAACTACTTCGGTCTGGCCATCGGCTTGTGGATGAAAAGTTGTGCTTTTCTTCAATTTGGTGTGCATCAGTTCCCACAGACTTGACCAAAAATTTCCCACAAATCGGGTGTCTTGGTCAGATACAATGGAAGTGGGTAATCGAAAATCAACCCATACATGTTGAAAGAACAGTTTCGCAGTTTGTTCAGTTGTAATCTGTCTATTACAAGGTATCAAAATACACATTTTGTTGAACCTATCCACAACAACATATAGATAATCATGACCTTTCCTATATTTAGGCAGTCCTCCAAAAAAATCCATGGAAACACTTTCCCAAGGGTGAGAAGGAACAGGTAATGGAGTGTACAAGCCTAGTTTTCTATTGATGGGCTTGCTTTTAGCACACATAGTACACCCTCTTACATATCTAGAAGCTGTCTCGTTTATTTTTGGCCAATAACAAAATCTTTGCAGTTGTGCAACTGTTTTACTTACCCCAAAGTAACCTGATATTAGAGAAGTGTGTGCTTCTCGAATTATCTTTACTCTTTCAGTTTGTGGAATGCATAACTTCCCACAATGATATAGCAATCGGTCCTTTACATGATAATCCAATTCTTCTATGCATTTTCCTTGACTTAAAGTTGCATATACATCTTTAAAGTCTATATCTTGAGCATATTGTTCAATGTAGGTCTCATGTAACACATAATTATGCTTAAGTATAGAAGATGCATTTATAATGGGTCTAGATAACATATCTGCAACTTTATTATGTATGCCTTTTTTATATCTAATGACTAAATGAAATTGTTGTAGAAAACCCATCCATCTATAGTGTCTTGATTGTTGAAACTTAGTTTGGGAGTGTAGATATTGAGGTGGTTGATGATCAGTATGTATTACTGTCTCTTTGCCCTTTAAGTAATGTTTCCACTTTTTACCACTTTGTACTAATGCATACGATTCTTTATCGTATGTGGGATAGTTAAATACTGCAAAATTAAATTTCTCAGAATGATAACATATGGGTTTACCGTGCTGTGTCAACACTGCTCCCATGGCATAGTCACTGGCATCCGTTTGGATCTCAAATGGTATTTGAAGATCAATCAATGCTAGTACTGGTGTTGTACTAATCTTTTCTTTCAAGGTGTCGAAGGCTTTCTGTTGTTTGGCTCCCCACTGAAACACCTTGTTCAATCCTGTTAAAGCATGTAAGGGAGCTGCAATTAAGGAAAAATTAAAAATTAACTTTCTCCAATATTGTGTTGCTCCTAAGAAGCTCCTAATCTTGGTAGCATATTTGGGTTTACGCCAGTTTACAATGACTGCCACCTTAGAGGGATCTATCTTCAATTTACCACCCCCTACTATATGTCCCAAATAATTCAGAGATGTTTTGCCAAATTCACATTTTGAGAGTTTAACATTAAGTTTTTCTCTTTTCAAAACATCTAGTTTATGCTTAACATGCTTTAAGTTTTCTTTCCATGTTTTGCTAAAGATCAGAATATCATCCACATACACAATAACAAAATCCTCAAGAAAAGGTCTAAGTACATCATTAATTAATCTCATTGTTGGAAATAATACTAAGAGTGGGGGTGATTCAGTGTTATCTGGTCAATTATTTTCTTTTTCAAACCCGGAACATATACGCTACTTCAGTTAGAGAAAACTGCGTATATATGCAACTACGGATAAGGAAACCCGCATATACCATACAGACTTATAATTTAAAATATTCTACAGATGTTGAACATTAATTCGTGCATCAGGATCATATAAACAGTAACCAGGAACAAAAAAATAGAGCAGAAGACAATCACACCTGAGAACACAAGATATAAGGTGGAAACCCAATGTGGGTGAAAACAAACTGCTGCAATATGTCTCTATCTTTTCAATTAGAAACTTCTTTTTACAATGATTCTGTACTAGTGCAGTCCTTTACCAGTACGCAGGCTGCTACCTGCAGAGAGCGACAACCCTCTCTCATTTTCGATCTTCTCCTGGAAGGGAGCTACAACCCCCTTAGTTCTTGCACTAGTTGAGATACTAGTACGCAGGTTGCTACCTGCAGAAGACTACAACCTTCTCTTCCTTCCAGGGACCACGTTTGATAAATTTTCAGACAGGATCCACAAATAACATCAATCAAACATCAATAATTTCTGCATGAACCAATCACCTTTTAACCAATCAAAACTGAATCAAAATAAACACTTCTCTGATGACTGTACCCAAATCATAATAACAGTAATCACACCCCACTTCTGAACCCAGAACACTGTAGCAATAAAAAGAAGCATAAATCAAGAGATGTACGCTACTTCACTATTTAGAAACCTGCATGTATACGCTTCTGTGTCAATACCGACCTGCATATACGTGACTTTCCCTTACAAGAACAGTGTGTATACGCTTCTTCGCTTCACTGAACTTGCATACAGATCTATAAATTCATTCTTTCAAACATTCAGATATTAGTTAACCCAGATTATTAGATTTATAGATCAAGCGTGAGCCACATATCACAGATCAAAATCATATAGAGATACCATTATTCCAGCCTTAAGATTTTGACCCATCAATAGAACTTATCCTTGTCCTTGCACTTAGGTTCCTTCTTCATTCAAATACAGATCTGCACCATAACCCAATCACAGTATTCCAGATCTAGCACTTTATCAGATATTCAATAATTCAGAAGATACCTTGCCAAATGATCTCCTTCCTCTTTTATAGCCTTAGGGCTTTCATAATACCATGGACCAAAAACCATAACAATTCAATACCATCAACCCAATACTTGGGATCAACACTTATGATGAGATACCATGGCCCAGAACCATAGGGTCGAATACCAAGGACTAAATACCATGAACCAACCATAAGATTTCCCATGTGCGTGCACTTTTCTCTGCATGAAAGTGCGTGAACTTCTCTCTACATGAAAGTGCATGAACTTTTCTCTCCATGAAAGGAACTTTTATCTGCATGAAAGTGCATGGACGTTTCTCTGCATGAAAGGAAATTTTCTCTGCATGAAAGTGCGTAAGCTTTTGGTTCACACCTTTTGTGCGGGAGACCTGTGGAACCAGAAAATAATTTTGCTGCACTATAATTTATCATCTGAGATGAGTGGGTTGCCATCAAGTACAACATATGTATCATAATGCCAACAATCTCCCCCTTTGGACTTAATGGCAACAATAACCAATCACTCTCCCCCTTTGACATCAAGGGAAAACGGGCGGACTACCATACTCCCCATGAGTACCTGCTGAAAACTCAGAATGAGCTCCCCCTTTGTATATGCTTTGTGCTGAAATTTTGTTTGTAAAAAGATGTTCTACAAGAAAGAACATGACTCCATACATTATAAGTAACCTTCTTATGATCAAGACTCATACAACATCCATCTCCCATCCAAGTGGGAATACACAATATAGACAAAACTCATTCATCCCAGGCATAGTGGGGAAACCAAAATAGGCCATTACATGAACTTGATATGAAAGGAAGTACATGACATAGATACAAGAACAACTATCAGCAGAATCAACCTTCAGAGTAGCACACATTGATCTACTCCACCAGAGAACTCTTGAGAAATCAAACCAAGGACTTCTAAGATAATGCTAACAATGCATCATTAGAAGAATATATGCTCCCCCTGAACCTGTGCCAGATGATCTCTGGTAGACCCATTCGACCCACATAGACCAACAAATGTACGTGTATCCACCTGCGTACACCAGACAAGATTCAATAGTAGGATGATGCATCAACAACCCCCAGCTTCTGCCTGAGGTATTCAAATGTCTCCCTGGGCAATGGTTTGGTGAAAATATTAGCAACTTGTTCCTTGGAGGGAACATATTCCAATTTGACCTTTTGTTCCAGCACTTGCTCCCGGAGAAAATGATACTTGATCGGTATGTGCTTGGTCTTTGAATGCATGACTGGGTTCTTTGAAATGTTGATTGCACTTGTATTATCGAATAAGATTGAGATAGGTGGTGTACAAGTGATTTGAAAATCCTGCAAGGTTTTCATCATCCAAAGGCGTTGAGTGCAACAAGATGCAGCAGCCACATATTCTGCTTCATCTGTGGATAATGCAATAGAACTCTGTTTCTTTCTGACCCAAGATACTAATCTGGAACCCATAAAGAATGCACCACCACTAGTGTTTTTTCTATCATCCACACTTCCAGCCCAATCTGCATCTGTATAAGCATGAAGAGTGAGATTCGCATCTCTAGGATACCATAGGCCATAGTTTTGAGTTCCTTGAAGATACTTGAAAATTCTCTTTACAACCTGAAGATGAGTTTCCTTAGGATTTGCCTGAAATCTTCCAACCATTCCTACTGCATGCATGATGTCTGGTCGGGTACCTATTAAATAGAGTAGACTTCCAATCATGGACCCATAGGTTGGTTGATGCACTGCTGTTGATTCATCATTTGCACTGAGGCTGTATCCTGTGACCATAGGAGTGCATACTGGTTTCGAATCTTCCATGCCATACTTCGTTTGAGATAAAAAGATACTGCCTTTATTATGTTGGATTTGTAAACCAAGAAAGTATGTCAGTTCTCCAAGCAAAGACACTTTGAATTTCTTTTGCATCACCAAGGCAAAGTTTTGACTCATAGCTTCTTCATTGCTGCCAAATATGATATCATCTACATACACAACAACTATTAGCAATTTGTTATTTTCAATTTTATATAAATATTGTTATCTGCTAATCCTTTTGAAAAACCTTGTTGATGAAGGTATTTGTCCAGACGATAGTACCAAGCCCTTGGAGCCTGTTTGAGACCATAGAGAGCCTTCTTTAGTCTGCATACAAGATTTGGATCATTACCGAGGACGAATCCATCTGGCTGCTCAATGTACACTTCTTCTTCTAAGTCTCCATTCAGAGAGGCTGATTTCACGTCCATTTGAAATACTTTGAACTTCTGAAAGCTAGAGAGAGCAAGGAACATTATGATGGCCTCAGGTCTAGCAATGGGAGAAAAAGTTTCTTCAAAGTCTAATCCTTCTTGTTGAGCATACCCTTTACAAACAAGTCTGGCCTTGTTTCTAATCACTTCCCCATTTTCATTCAACTTGTTTTTGAAGATCCATTTTGTCCCTATGACATTCTTATCTTTTGGTCTAGGAACCAACCCCCAAGTGTTATTCTTTTCGATCTGCTCAAGTTATTAATCCATTGCCTTGACCCAGCATTCATCTTTACATGCCTCTCTTACATTTTGTGGTTCAGTGGAGGAAAGTAATGCCAAATAGCTTGAAGCTTCTGCAATTGTTCTTCTTTTTTGTATTCCTGCCTCTTTTTGCCCCAAAATTTGAGATTCTGGATGATTCTTCTGAACGTACCTGGATGGAGTCTTTTCTTCTATCCTTATTTGTTCTTCAGGCTCCTCATGGGTTTCTTCTTCATAGGTTTTCATCATGAATCTGATTTGATGTTGATGGATAGTCCTCATCATCTTCGAAATCTTCAGACCTTACCTGCCTAGGAGTGATTTCTTCTTCATCGACCACTACATAATTACTTTTAGCAGTTTTTCCAAGCCTTTTATTATAACACTTGTATGCTTTGTTGTGGGGAGAGTAACCAAGGAGAATTCCTTCATCTGCTCTAGGTTCATACTTTCCAAGATGTTCATCAGTATTTTTGATATAGCATTTGCTTCAAAAAAATTTGAAATATTTTACCGAAGAGTCTCACCATACCAGAGCTCATGAGGGGTTTGAGAGTTGTTCACCCGGACATTTCTTTTGTTGAGAATAACAACTGCAGCAAATGCAGCTTCACCCCAGAAAGTTGCGAGAGTTTCAACTACTCCATTTCGCTGAGGAGTCCTGGCTGTAGAGAATTCTCTTCTTATTCCATGTTCTTCACAAAAATCGAAAAATTCATTTGAGGTAAACTCCCCACCTCTATCAGACCTGAGGCATTTAATTTTGTGATCTGATTCGTTTTCAACCAAAGCTTTGAAGGATTTGAATTTTTCGAAGGCTTCATCTCTGTGTTTCATCAGTCCTATCCAAACCATCCTTGAATAGTCGTCAATGAATAATATAAAGTATTCTTCTCCTCGAGGCGACCTTTTCCTAGATGGACCACATACATCAGTATGGACAAGCTCAAGTGGCTTGCTAGCTGATCCTTCCTTCTCATGGAAGTTAGCTATGGTTTTCTTACCAAACTGAAATGATTTGCATATTGTATTATCTAGAATTCTGATGTCTTGAAGACCACGAATTGCCTAGTATTTGCATGCTTTCCTTATCTGTGAGAAGCTTAGATGCCCCAACCTCCAGTGCCATAGCCAGTGTTCATCATTCTTGCTCAGATAGCATTATTGTTGTCCTTCTTTGAATATGTATAAATTATTTGGAGTTCTTATGCCTTGGATCACTGTTTCTCCTGTATCAAGATCACGAACACTACATCCATTTGATCGAAATATTACCTATGTTCCTTGATCGCACATCTAACTGACACTCAATAGATTATGCTTTAAGCCATCAACATACATAACATTTCCTGCTTTGACCTTTTCTTTTAAAAGAACACAACCTTTACCTTTTATGAGTGCAGGGGTATCATTTCCAAATGAGACCTTCTTCTCCTTCTCCAAGGCACTATATGACTGAAGTTTTTCTTTATCACCTGTCATATGTTTTGAACATCCACTGTCGATGTACCATTGATTTTCCTACCCTTCTGTATATAAGGCTATACCACATCTTTCTGGTTGTGGTTCTTTCATTCTCCATGTTTTGATATTTGAGGCTTGATCCTTCTGAGTTGCCTACCGAAACCTGCTCCTGCATTCAGAATCTTCATGACCAAAATTATTACAAATAGAACATTCATTTCATTTTCAAGAGCAGAAAAGTTATTGTAGGTCCTTTTCATGATCCCAATCATACTCCTCTGTTGTTGAGTTTCTCTAGTCATGATATGTTTGTAGGCAACACACTGAGTTGCTTTGTGTCCAAAGTTGTGACAAGAGAAACATTGGCCATTGAAGAAATCCCTATGATTATCAACCCTGCGGACCGAATAATTGTAGTTTTCATTGACATTCATTCTTGAGGAAAATTGCGAATGATTTACCTATGGTCTGTTGTAGCTTATGTTTATCCTTGAAGTAGATTGCCCCTAATTTACTTCGTGATCTCTGTTCATTCTTGAAGAAAAATGTCCTTGATTTACCTGGTGAGCAGCATTATGCCTTTGCTGTTGATTGTTAATTTGTTCACTTCTCCTTGTTGCATCAATATAACTTTTGGAGGTGGATGGCTTCTGTTCTTGAGATGCTTCTTCATTATATCCCAGGCCTGTCTTGACTAGTGGAGAACATTGTACTTTGATAATCTCATCTAACGTTTCAGATCCTTTAACAAATATAAGATTAAGAGCTTTAGTTTTCTCAATCTCTTTTCTAAGTCCCACTATTTCACATTCTAACTTTTCATGATGTTTTTCACTTTCAGCCAATTGGAATTGCAAAGTATCAATAATCGTATTTTTCTCTTCTAAACAAATTTTGATTTTAGAAATCTCTTCATAAAGACCTTCTTCATCTATAGCATCCATGAAATCATCATCTTCAAATGCCATTAAAAGTCTATAATTATTACCTTGTTCATCTTCATCACTATTTGAAAATCCAAAACTGTCTTCATGAGTGTAATAGATTTTCTTATTTACATTTTGTTTCTTGTTCCATCTAACAGGTTCCTTACATTTATCAGGACACTTGGCAACATAGTGACCGACTCTTCCACAAGCAAAACATTTGAAAGGTAACATACCTCTGAATCTTCCAGCACCCCATTGAAGGTTCTTGACAAAATTTGTTTCTTCCTCTTCTTCTGACATATGTCCCGAGTCAAGAGAATCTCCTTTTGTTGAGGCCTTGAACGCGGCTTCTCTTCTGTCTAATGGACCCCCTTTCCTCATTTCATAAGTGGTTAGAATTCTGTGTAGTTGCGACATGGTAATTTTCTGTAGATTCTCCTTTTCTTCTATTGCAGAAAATTTTGATTCAAACTTAGAAGACAAAGATCTCATAACCCTTTCAACCACAATAGCCTCTTTTATTTCTTCACCCAATTTTTTCATAGAATTAACAATCTCATCTATGCGTGGGAAATAGTTAGCCACACTTTCATCATTGTACATTCTGAGATTTTCATATTGAATTCTGAGGGTTTGAAGTTTTTCTCTTTTTACCTGTTCATCTCCTTCATAGCTCAGAACGGTCTTGTCCCATATTTCTTTTGCGGTTTTATACTGCATAACCTTGACATATTTTGACTGAGATAAACATCCTAATAGAGTATTGACAGCCTTTGCGTTAGTTTCAAACTGCTTCTTCTCAGTCGGATCTGTAGGAGTTGCTGATGGAAAAGTGTACCCTATATCTATGATATCCCAGACTTATGTACCAAGAGATTTAAGATAGGTTGTAACTCTTACCTTCCAATAGACGAAGTCGGTCCCATAAAAAATTGGTGGCCTGATTGATGCTTCTCTCTCGTAGTTGCTCATGATGATAGATCTTCCTTCAAGCAATCAAGCTTCTTCTGAAGGACCTGCTTTGATACCAATTGTTGGAAATAATACTGAGAGGGGGGGTGAATCAGTATTATCTGGTCAATTATTTTCTTTTTGAAACCCAGAACATATATGCTACTTCAGTTAGAGAAAACCGTGTATATATGCAACTACATATAAGGAAACCTGCGTATACCATACAAAATTATAATTTAAAATATTCTAAAGATGTTGAACATTAATCTGTGCATCAGGATCATATAAACAGTACCCAGGAACAGAAAAATAGAGCAGAAGAAAATCACACACAAGAACACAAGATATAAGCTGGAAACCCAATGTGGGTGAAAACCACCTGCTACAATATGTCTCTATATTTTCAATTAGAAACTTCTTTTTACAATGATTCTGTACTGGTGCAGTCCTTTACCAGTACGCAGGCTGCTACCTGTAGAGAGCTACAACCCTCTCTCTTTTTCCAGCTTCTCCTGGAAGGGAGCTACAACCCCCTTAGTTCCTGTACTAGTTGATATACTATTACGCAGGTTGCTATCTGCAGATGACTACAACCCTCTCTTCCTTCCAGAGACCATGCTTCATAAATTTTCAGACTGGATCCACAAATAACATCAATCAAACATCAAGAATTTATGCATCAACCAATCACCTTTTCACCAATCAAAACTGAATCAAAATAAACACTTCTCTGACGACTGTACGCAGATCATAATAACAGTAATCACACCACACTTCTGAACCCAGAACACTATAGCAATAAAAAGAAGCATAAATCAAGAGATGTATGCTACTTCACTATTCAGAAGCCTGCGTGTATACCCTTCTGTGTCAATACTGACCTGCGTATACGTGACTTTCCCTTACAAGAACAGCGTGTATACGCTTCTTCTCTTCACTGAACCTGTGTACAGATCTATAAATTCATTCTTTCAAACATTCAGATATTAGTTAACCCAGATTATCAGATTTATAGATCAAGCATGCGCCACATATCACAGATCAAAATCATATAGAGATACCACTATTCCAGCCTTAAGATTTTGACCCATCAATAGAACTTATCCTTCTCCTTGCGCTCATGTTCCTTCTTCATTCAGATCCAGATCTGCACCATAACCCAATCATAGTATTCCAGATCTAGCACTTTATCAGATATTCAATAATTCAGAAGATATCTTGCCAAATTATCTCCTTCCTCTTTTATAGCCTTAGGCCTTTCACAATACCACGGACCAAAAACCATAAAAATTCAATACCATGGACCCAATACTTGTGATCAACACTTATGACAAGATACCATGGCCCAAAACCATAGGTTCAAATACCAAGGACCAAATATCATGAACCAACCATAAGATTTCCCATGTGCATGCGCTTTTCTTTGCATGAAAGTGCGTGAACTTTTCTCTGCATGAAAATACGTGAACTTTTCTTTGCATGAAAGGAACGTTTCACTGCATGAAAGTGCGTGAACTTTTCTCTGATGAAAGTGCGTGAAATTTTCTTTGCATGAAAGGAACTTTTATCTGCATGAAAGTGCGTAAACTTTTCTCTACATGAAAGGAACTTTTCTCTGCATGAAAGTGTGTGAACTTTTGGTTCACACCTTTTGTGTGGGAGACCTGTGGAACCAGAAAATAACTTTGTTGCATTATAATTTATCATCTGAGATGAGTGGGTTGCCATCAAGTACAACATTTGTATCATAATCCCAACACTCATGAAAGTAGCAGGAGCATTAGTTAAGCCAAAAGGCATAACCAGCCGCTCATACAATCCCTACTTTGTTTTGAAAGCAGTCTTCCATGCATCTTGTTCTGCAACTTTGACCTGATGATATCCACTATGCAAGTCTAACTTGGAAAAATAAACAGCTTCTTTCAATTGATCCAAAAGATCATCGATGTGAGGAAGGGGATAACTATTTTTATCGTTATCTTATTCAGTGCTCGATAATTAATGCACATTCTCCATGAACCATCTTTCTTTCTCACCAAAATGATTGGAGATCCACTTGGTGATGTGCTAGGTCTGATGAATCCCTTCTCGAGAAACTCCTGCACCTGCTTCTTGATTTCTGCATTCTCTAAAGGAAACAACGTTTTATACCTGTGGCTGCAATGATTGTTTCATCTCCTAAGTCTGACCCCAAATCTTTCTGAATAGTTGCAGCAATCTTCTTCTTTTTGCCCTCAAACTTCTTAGGTCTCAACTCTGGATGAAGAATCCAACAGTGCGCATCATCATGCTCATCCTTTTTAGAGTGAGTGCATGAAGCATTTCTTTTCTATGCAGTGTTGGCCTTCCTTGCTTTCCATTTCTGTTTTCTTTTCTCCTTATTCTTGCTTGTAGTGGGTTGGGATGATCCCCCAACTTTTGGGTTTCCATTCTTTCCTCTAGCTTCTAGATGAGTAGTTTGAACATATACCTCATCTATAATAGTGGGATTAAACTTGAGGATAGTGTGCCTCATGTAGCTGTGTAGACCACTGATGTACTTCAATAGAGTCTCAGGTGAGTCTAATGAGATTCCTAGAATCAATGCTCTCTTCCTCAATTCTTTGGTGTATCCTTGTACACTTTGCGCTTTCAATTGTTGAAGAGTTTGCCAGCTCATCATGGCTTGCTGCATGTAGGCCAATGGATAGAACTACTTTTGGATGGCAAAAACAAATTCACTCCAAATAGAAATAGTCTTACCATGTCTCTCCATGTCAGCTTGGGTCCTGCCTTCCCACCAAACCAAGGTAGTGCCTCAAAGGCGTAGGCTTGCCAGCTGAATCTTGCTCTTGTCTGAATTGATACTCCGCACTCTGCAATAAACATCAATTTGTCTAATCCAATTGCCCATCTCTTCTGCATTCAACTCTCCATCATATATTGGTAAATCAAACTTAACATCTAGTTTAATCAAAGATCTCTTCTTTTTATGTTCAGGGCTATTACAAGGTGTGAGAAAGCTCTCCTCTTTCCCTTTGCCTTTTGAGTGGTCATGGAGGAGAGACTCATCTTCTCCTTTGTCTTGTTTGGAGCCTGATGAATCTTCATCCTTGTGTTTTCTAAAGTCCTTATACATTTCCTCTACCATGGACCTAATGGCTAGGAAACTATATATGAATTGAGGGTCTGGCCCCACAGAACCTTCCTCTGACATTGTCTTCTGAGGATAGACTCTCCCAATTTCAGGATTAGTTTCGACCAACTCTCCTTCTCCTAATTTGAGCTTTGATCTAGTTAGCATTTAATAGCTAAATCTAGCACAAGCTTGTCTAACCTTAACAGCTTAAAGCTCTGATACCACTTGATCTGAAAATCACTTGTGAGTGATCTCAGTTAATTAATTAATGAAGGTATTACAGACTCATGTTCTAGTGTGTGTTTATATTATCTTAGGCAATGGATCGATAAGATTGCAAAATACACAGACACTGGAAAACAGTAAGAGAGAACACAACAAGCAAATGTAAAACACAACAATCTGATAAGGAGTTCACCCAATCCTCCTAGCCTATGTCTCTGGTCCAGCTTTCAGTGGTGGCCTTTTCTTATTATCTCTTTTAAGCAGAGTTTTTACAATGAGGAGCTCAACTTGAGTCTCCTAAAGAAGATATTGCTTAGTAGCGTGGTTCTTGGATTCCCCAAGACATTAGAGTACATAGACTCTTCCTTACCAAGTCTCGACCTCAACTGGTCTTAATGGGATGAGTCCAACTTAGAACTTAGTTCCCAATAGAGATCCTCTCAGGGATTGCTTGAACCTCTCAAGCGTTCTGTCTACTTGATGCTGTCTTAACTTTGTAGGTCAGCTCGCCTTCTATTCTCTACTTCTTGCTTCACTGCCTATTCTGTCTCTCTGTCTCACTGTCTGCTTCTTTTCTTCCTCTTCTCTATTCTCTGTCTGTTTGTGGCTTAAAGCCAATCTATCTCATGACTGTTCACTTCCTCTTCCGTCTCTTCGGATTGCTTGCTGTTGTCTTCTTGGAATTCCCTGCCTCTGCGTCATCGCCACTGTGTAACGTTTCACAGGGAGGTGGCCACTTGTCCTCTCATGAACTGAGCGCAAGCTTTCCTCGATGGTTCATTATTTCAGTTACTCCATGGAATGATTCATCCGCCAGCTTAGCGGCCAAATTGGACTTCAACTCTTTATATATCGTAGCTTAATTCTTCCCTCCAAATCCAGTTTCCCATCGGGTGCAATCTCTGTCGTTAGATCTAGGCCCTCCAAATCCTACGGTTATCGCTCTTATCGCGCAGTTGAATTGCTCAAACGTTAGCCTGTGATGAGAGTGTTTTTCTCTCTCATCCTCCAGACACGTTTCATCCAACATATGGAATCGCTCGTTCCCCCGCCAAATCCACTTACCGTCTGAAACGCCTCTGATATTCTGCCGGTTTTGGAGTGCGGGACCTGCCTTCAGTTTTAGCACTTTTCCCGCGGTTTCTCGAGTTTTCATTGTGACTGAGCACTCGGGGCTTTCCCTTCTCGAGGGGTTTTGCCCAGCAATGCACAATTTACACTAATTGCGCATCAAAAACAACCTCTGTTTTTTTATCTGGATTTCCCAATTGCTAGTTTGTGCCACTACGTGGTCTCCATGGACCAATTGTCAGCGCGCTTTGACCGAGGTCCTCGTCGTTCCATGCTGGCTACAAACTGCCACTATCTAGAGGTCCTTCCCGATAGCTCATTGTTCACAAGTTTTTGAAGTCTATCATGATTTGATACAGTCATAGAACTCTAATAGTTTTCATGGATCCAATTCGGATCACCTCACCTTGGGATTTCTTTCCCTTGGCCTTCATTCCTTTTCAAACTAGAGAATATTCCTTTTCCTCTTATTTGGATGTTACTCCATGTCTGGAATTTCTCCTCAATTCTTCTTAAACCAAATCAGACCACAACCCCCAATTAGGTAGTTTTTCCCTTCCATTTAGAGGGTCTTGGTAGCTATGCCATAATTTTGGAAGTCCTAGAAGAGCTAGGCTCACCAAGTCATCTTCTGCAACATTCACCACAATCCCTCCAAGCTCATCTTGAACTTGAGTGCATCTGGAGAGATACTATGGAATATTATCATTTTTCTACATCCTAATGTTTCAAAGTTTGTCTTCCAGGGCCAATTTTCTATGGTCACTGCTATTTTCGAATAACTCAATTAATTTATTACACATAGCATATGGTTTTTCTTTTCCATGGATATTTGATACCACATGGTCTCTCGCACCTTACATGATGATCCTCGTAGCTCTAGCAATATCCTTCTTCCATTGGCATAAATTTTGTGCATCAGACTACTTGGGTTTTCCAATGTCACTTTAACATATTCTAACACACCATTATCATCAACCACTGCTTCCATCCAGTCCTTCCAGGGTATGAAATTTGAGCTTCCCTCTAGAACATGTACTCCAATATCAGTCTATTGAAATCCATTCTCCCGAATCTGAACAAAATTTGCTACTCAAAAGATGTAATTTGAAATTACTAAAGGAAAAATTCAAAACACTTGTCTCTAAAATGATTTTAGGGATCTAATGCCATGTAGAAATTTGATACAAATTACAATTGATCAAGATTTCAAACTGAAAAACTAGAGACACAATTCTACTCTACAATTTTTTGGAAGGGAAATCACAATTTAGAGACACATGCATAAACACGCAACAAGAAAAACCACAACTACATAGTGACTTCTAGGGGAACCCAACTAGGAAAAACCCCTAAAACCCTTTCATATTAATCATTTGAATAGGGAAACTATTATAATTGCCTTCTCCAACTCTGAGCACAACCTACAATAGAATAATTGTTCTCACTACTGATTGATGACCTTTTGCCAACACTTAGCCAATTTTTTCCTCTATAATCCTCCTATGTCCTCGCGTAATTCTTGAGGAGATGAACTCATAAAAGATAGGAATTTCCTCATATTTTCTTTCACAATTCCCAAAGATGCAACAAATGTATAGTCAGCTAATATAGAAATCATGTTACACTAGCCTTAACTACTCCACCTTAGCTGAGAAATTCAAATTCAACACATGCATGAGCTATTTTTTTATGATTGATTAGTTAACTGACATATCCCTAAGTTCAACTACTATGCCATTGCACAACTAACCTTCAATTGACTCTATCCATAGTTAGAGGTTAGTTAATTGAATACAACTGATAATCACTTAACTAGATTGCTAAATTTTAGCAATCAACACATTCATAACTGATCTCCAATCCCCTAACTCCAATTTATTGAGCTAACTTAGTGACAAGACCCATGTCACACTAGTTAATTGCATCCAAGTTATTGTGTTGATGTGGAAATTCGTTTTACTCAACTTGACTAAGGTTAAAACCAAATTGAGCCTAGTACGAGTTGTAGTTGTGTCATGTCCCAATCATAGATCCACTTTCCTAGAATCTAGATATGTCTAGGTTAGAGATTTATATTCCTATATATGTAAACTTTGTGAGATGAATAAAGATAGTGTGGTTTTGTGTTGAGTGTGGAATCTCCCTTGATTCTCTCTATTTTTGTAATACTTGTTGCATGTTGCGTTAAATGTATACATATGTTTAACTCATAGATTTAGTATTTTTATAATCAATAAAAAATAATAACATAAAATAAAGTTATAATTTAGGTCATTTATAAGATTTTTTTTTTAATATTAAAAATGCGTGATATATTATGAGGTAAGCGTTTTGATGCCTATGGGTGTTTCTAAACTATTTAATTTATATGTCTCTACTAGTATCAATTAATTTTTTTTACATGAAGCCCCAACTCAATTAGAAATAGATGTAAAAATGAAGTGTTATGTGTGAGTAGGTTCCAAGTTCAAATTCCCCCAATTGACATTTGCATGTGGAAAGAGCACATGTAGGCACTTAGAGGTTATCGCAGTAGCGCTAGAATCAACCCTATCTCACACAATTGCAAGACCATCCAGATTCCTCTAGATAATATATAAATACAGAATTGAAACACACACAAACACACACACATATATAAAGACCATCCAGTGTCTTTTGCATTCAACACCCTAGACCATCCGGTGTCTTTTGCATTCAACACCCTAATTCTTTTATTTAAATATAAAGCACCAGTGTTTTTATATTGTTAGTGCAATCATGATATTATTCCATTAAGCGCCCCGCTAAAAAAATTCTGCTACAACAAATATTTTTAGTTGTGATGAAGTTTCAGCTCTGCTAAAACATCTGCTACCGCAAACAGATGTTGTACCACAGGTTTTTTTCGACAATTTTTGCCAATTTTATAACACTAAAATCCTCTTTTATAATCTCCGCTAGAAGGTATTTTCCTTCTAGTACAACTACTCATATGCCAAATTTGAAATCCTAGAAAACTCCTTTGGGCAGAGACTTGAAAGAGAAACATGAATATCATAATGACATCATTTTCTCCTTGAACAAAATCAAAGATGTGTAATGACATCTATGTTCTTGTTTGGTTAGTTTGGATGTTCGATTGGCTCACATGTAAAGTTATCTCCAGTGTGAGTTAAAGCATTCTATTCTAGCTTGTATAAATGCCAAAGATTCTGATTGAATGACCTCTGGACTCGATCATCTAATATGTTGTATATTAAATGTTTCATTTAACTCAAAGTATGATATTACTTGTTGTTTTCAAAAGTAGATAATTAATTTTTATACTTGATATTTTTCAAGTTTTAAATTGTGCGTGAACTAATTGGGATGATGTATTTTGAAATTTTAAGATAGTGCAATATTAACTTACCAAATAAAATAGAATAGATACAACAAAATTAATATAAAAACAAGGGAGCTACTGCCGTAGCGGTAGTCCCTGCCCGGGGGTGCAAATTCCAGGCTGGTTGTAAATTGCTGGAATAAAACTGAAAGCTATGATTGTAAATCCTTAGGCTATCATTGTTCCCTAATCGTTGTAGTAATGGATTGTCACAAATGTTGCAGGCAGAATTTCGGGCGCCTCATGGCATATGTATTTCAAATATGACATCAATAAAACCCTGCAGGATCCCAACACCAGAATCAGGATTATTATTTCCACGGTCACCCCAAGTGACTGCTCACATAGAGGAGAGGATGAGGCAGAGGAATGTCTGGCTAATCTGATAAGGCCAAGGCATTGCCAATGCTGATTGATGACTTTTTGTAAATCTTTGAAGGAAGCGTAAGTAGTTGTGGCACCAGAACAACGTGCCTCTGTGAGGATCAAAGATCAAGATCAAGAATGAGATCGATCTTGGAATTAGGTAGATGCTAACCCCATAGATATGAGATAATATACTCTAGTAAGATGTTCACCATTGCGTTGAGTTGTGCAATAGGCCCTGGAGAAATTGATACAGTGAAGGAGTCCACATGAAATGGGATTCCTAGCAAGGTAGATCACACCTCCCATGAAAGCACGAAATTCTAGATTCTTCCATAAATAATTTAAATAAACTTTATTACTTCTACCGCATCGGACGACCCACTTACTTTATCCCATTTTTCAAATTTTATGCACATATCCTTGTATTGGAAAATAAATATTTTTTACTTTCCATCTAAGTAAATAATTTGATTGTTAGCGTAGAAATAATTTTAAGATTTATTACCCCTTTACCAATCTGGATTTCACTAGGTAGTTCCATGAAAATGTAAAATGTAAGTAAATGTGAAGCCGTTGAGATATGGATTCACTTACAGCTTGAGGACGTGGGAGATCACTTCAAACCTTACACTCTATTTAAGAAATTATTAATTTTTAAATAATTGCACCCTCATATTGAAGAGACGTGGTTGAACATAACGCATCATAATGCATGATAGAAACGTGGCTGAGTACCATAGCAATTTTCCCAAATTTCTATCGTCGAGCCAGGTCACCCTTTCTTTCAATTCCCCTTGGTTTGAGCCCTACCAACTAGTTGGACACTCTGGTTTTACTCTCCACCGCGTAGGTAACCCTTCAATAATCTCACAGGCTGTCAAGCATCGATACTCCATACTCTAATTCTGTGTAAAATTTGAAGATGTTTCTTGTTATCAAGCATGATTTTTCCAGATATGGGAATTTGGTTTTCATTTGTGCCTCGTTACAATTTTGGTCTATATAGAGTTTCTAAAATTCACTGGTTGAATTGAATTCATGGTGTTCTTGAGATGGATAGTTATCAAATACTAGTGCATTTTTTTGGGTCTTGTAAGATTTTATGATTTTGATTTTGATTTTACTAATTTTTGTGATATATCCCTTTTTTTTTCATATTAGTAGGCCTTTGGGATCTTGATCTGTGTTGACCTTATGAGATATCTGTGTTCATGCATGTAATCAAGAGGATTAGGCATCGAATTTGATAGCCAAAGTCATCCCTTTGAGTAGGATTTCTTATTTTAATGCTAAAAAAAATATTTGATGCAATTGACGAGAGAATTTTGATGCTATTGTTACATTAAATTGCAAAACTAGCAGAAGCCATATATCCAGTTAAATTGGCTTTAAGGGAATATTGGTTGGGCTACGGTTGAGTATTAAATTAGTGGAAGTATTTTCCAACTGGCCTAGCTTCGATCCCTATGTTTGCACCATCCCTCAAGTGCCTGAAAGTCGCAAGAGTGACACATCTCACCCAACCCTGTAGCAATGAAGGATAGGGCTACAACAATGAAGGATAGGGACCAATTCTAGATCAAACACAGTCGAGATGGGGAAGGAAAATAATTGAGCTAAAAATCTTGATGGAATCAAAGGTATTGAAACCCATTATAATAAGATGCAAGAAACTAATGACCTGATATTGTATGAAACCCTCATGCACACATTTTAATTATTATGCAGTGAATGACCATAAATTTTGAGATGAGAGGAGATTATCAACAAAATTACACAACTGATAAATATATAAGAAGTTGAATACTCTACATAAAGACATTATGAGATCTTTATGAGAATTCGAATACTCTACACAGAGACGTGTAAGGCTGGAGATTTGAGAGAATAAATATTGTATTAAAAATACAGTACCAATCGATAATCACAAGCCATCCTCAGTTGAAATTCATGAAACTATTTAACATTAGATTATAAGCTTGTACATGGCACTTGGTTGTATTATAAACCAATATGCAATGTTACAAAACTCATCGAGTTTGACTCAGACAGACAAGTAAAACTCGAATCCACAGAAAACCAGCTGAACTGACTCGCTGGTGAGCAAGAATTACTGCCCATGAATCTGACATCCTAGCAGTGAGTCTGAAACACAAATACTTGCAGGTCAGCCAAGTTTTTCCCTTGTCTGACTTTTTCCCAAATTAAATAATAGTTTTTTATTTCTGTATTATCAAAGTTCGTGCAGAGTCCGAATCAAACTTTTACTCTGATTTTTCACCAAACCGAGTTTTGAAGCACTGCCAATATTTTCTCGAGTATGGATAAGAAGCCCTGGTTGTCCAAAAAGAGTAAATGTGCTGAGAGATCAGGGGAAAATTTTGCAGCTACTCTCCAACCACCCTAGGTCTTCTCGAATGCGATTGCTCCTACAAGAAACATGAATAAAATCCTTCTCAAATACCATTAGGGAAGTCTCTCGCTAGGTATAGGGCAGACTCCCGAGCCTACGAGATTCAATTCCAATAACACGTAGTTAAAGATTATTCTAGAAGCCTGTCCATCTTGGTTTTTTACCATGGATAATGAGATTCACCGTAAATTTGATACTATGAAAGGAAAATAAATCGTCAGCGAACTGCTTGCCAAAGGTTTAGATATTATAGACTATTCGCATGAAGCCCGGCGATAAGCAGCCAGTAAATATTCAAATTTCAAGAAGCGCGTGTTAAATGTATGGATTGAACAATGCCACGGGCATAGGGAAATTCAAATATGAAAATAAAGAACAGCAGAGGAACATTTTACATGGCCATTGAAGCTACTATTCATAATTGATCGTATTTATGAACCATTTGGTAAGGACAAAACGAACCAACCACATATATATGTTTTAATTTTCACAACAGTCGCCGAAACCAGAGATCAGAAGCCTGCAATTGAAATCATCAAAACCAAAGAATTAAGAAACCCTGCGGATTTGAGAAAGAAGAAACTTACGGTCCAGATATCGGCCGGCACGAGTATAATTATGGATAAAGAACAGAACCAGGCATAGCCAACGGTGAACAGAACGTATCGAGGAACCTCCGGGCCAGCGAAATACTTGAGCGTGGCAGCCACCATGCCCAACGTCAATGGCAGCGATATCAGATAAAACACACGCCATCAACGACAACCATAGATTCACGAGACTGGAATGTTGATACACCACACAGGAATTGAGAAAAGATGAAATCCTAGTGTATTACAGAAAACCAGGCGGTAGAGCCATTTCCTCTCGAAGCATCAGTAAGAATGAGGGTGTGCGATACCTAGACACCTGGACTGCATGCAATCTATGCGTGTCTCTTACCATATACAGCCATACTCCCACATTTTTTTGAAAACCTTATGATAAAACAATTTGCCCTCACTGAAATAGCATCTGGGGACGTGAGGCTGGCAATAAGACCTCCAAACAAAAACATTGGATAAAAATTTGTTGCCCCAAACATTTTATTTGAAACATTGGTTTAAACCTTAAATGTACCGAACATATTAATCGGTCAAACTGATTTAATTGCTGGTCAACGCGATATCGATCGCTAATAGTCCCAGGCAGGGACTAATAAAGGTCGAGTGTTTGTAAATATTAGATATTTATACCAACGTGTTACATGTGTTTGGGTCCCAATTCCCATCTCTATCTCTATATATTCATTATGCAAATAAAGGTGTTTGTAAATATTTGGTATTTCTACCAAAGTGTTACATGTGCTTGGGTCCCAATTCCCCATCTCTTTCTTTATATATTCGTAGGACTCTTTTGGGCCCACGAAGGTGGTGAAAGGACTTTTAGGTGGTGTTCGGCAACTACCCCACTAAGTACGCATGGTTTAAAAAACAATCATTTTTGTTAGTTAAAATATGCATTCAATTTAAATAATACTACTTTGAATTGATATTTTATATAAATTTATTTTTTTAAATAAAATAAATTAGTGAAAAAAATTGAGTTCATTAAAAGAAGATCCATGATTAAGTTTCCAAATTGACCATCTTTATAACTTATTGAACCTCAGTCATATACCGCTCAATTAAATTATAATAATAATAATAAAATGTTTAATATTCATTATAAAATATATGGTTAAGATAATTTTTTTTAAAATATGGATAGAAAAGGGAACTGTGAACTCGTAAGAAAGTGATCAACCAAAGAGAAAGGGAAACTGTGAAGAAGGTGAAAGGGAACTCGGAAGAAAGGGACAAGGGAACTGTGAACTCGTAAGAAAGTGATCAACCAAAGAGAAAGGGAAACTGTGAAGAAGGTGAAAGGGAACTCGGAAGAAAGGGACGAATACCAATGAATGGTTTACTGTATATATTTTCGCCGCCCTATAAGGAGTTACGCCACGCCCTCCTTTGAACTTTGCATTAGCCAGAGGTGACTCGTTTCATGATAAGTGAAATTATGGGGTTAATTAACGTCGTGCGCGTGACTGATGCAGTGAATCTGTTCAAGTTGTCGTTCGGCACTGCATGTTTGCTGCTGCTGCTTGGCCTGGACGCATGGATGTCAAAGACGAAAAAAACCCATTGGATCCTGGGGACTCTCTCGTTCTCGGAGCTCTTCCTCTTCAGCTGCTGGGACTTTTCTACCTCCCTATCACGGATCCCCTTTCATGCCCAAACGCGTCTGTGGACTGTTACTACGACTATAACTTACGACAACGAAATAGCAATGACGAACTCCTGAATCTCGGGGGAAGAATCGTGACGTGCGTCTTGTTTGGAATCTTGTTATCTGACGTTGCCCGATCCCGCCACAGGAACGTTTGGAGCGACATGTTGGCCTTGTCTATCAGCGCCAGCGGCGTGCTTATTCATCTGTTTTCCGAGATATTTATGATAAACATTAACTATGTAGAATATTATTTCTGTATCGACGAGAGGAAATGGGGATCGATTGATTGGATGAAGGTATCGAATATAGTCGTTTTCGCTTCGATTGTGCTGCTCGTCCTTTTTCTGGGCTGTGCGGCTTTAGCCGGCAAGAGTATTCAGGAGTTTGTGGCTCAGAGAATTCGCTTGCTCCTATTCCGGACAGAATACCAAAGCCCCAAATTTGTGGTTCCGTGGGAAGCAGTCGAAGAGCACGCTCTGCGCTCATGGATCACTGTACGGACGCACCAGCCCCAGTACATCATCGCCCCATCAGTCCTGAGCTCCTCCATCGGTTTCCTCGTCACGGTTTGCATCGCGGTTTCTTCCTTGGCATCTGTGAAGTACGGATACACATTCATGAATGATGGATTTGACTCGTTGAGGGTCACGGCTCTCGCCCTGCAATGGATTTTCATCTCGTCAGGGTGGGCAATCATCTGCTGGAGATGGCTCACTGCCGTTGTTTACTATCCAAGACTTACGGGTACCAAGGGTTTAAGTCTCCGGGAATATTTTCATGTGGAGGATTTCTGGAAAACAGCTATCCTAGAGATGCAGGAAAATTTCAAGAAATTGGATGGAGAATCAATCTATAGGTTTAGCTATATGAAGAAATTTCTGATCATGTTTGCTAAGAAACTCCGCCTGTACAAGCTCTTGCCCACTTTGCTTTGTCTACAGATTTTTCTAGTACTTTTGAGCAAAATTTGTTGGCTGATTTCAGAGATGGTTTTCTCTAATCGCTACATGCGGAGGCTTCTGATGGGTCGGGTTTGTCATGTTGAGTTTTCGGTGGCCTATAATCTGCACAACAGCCGTGAAGTCACTGGACCAGGAAATCCTGGTGATTTCGTCAAATACTCGGATGTTATGATGCGCATGCCCGAAGAGAATCCAGCAGGAGTGTGGATAGCCAATCGGAAATCCATCAAGGATATGAAGGCACGGCTGAGAAAAGGGGAAAAAGATGGCAAAAATTGCAAAGCTCTGATTTCCTTGCTGGAAAAAACAGGGACATGGAAGTTTAGTTTTGCCGAGCCGTTTACAGATTCTGTTGGAAGAAAAGAAGGGGATTTCAGCTTGGAGAAGAGTTCTTCTAAGATGATGGTGGTTTCCCTACTCACCATTGTCATCGAGCTCTCTGCATTTTATGAGGGCTCTGGTGGCCCCTTTGCAGGTCCTTCTATCGACACAGTGAATGACTACATACAGGCATGCTGCGAAGCATGGAAAATCATAGACCTAGTGGAAAATTCTAATACTGAAGCCGCACTGGTGAACAAGCAAGCCGACAAACTATTCCGTGGTTTGAAGGAATCGCGCAAGTGGTTGGGCTTAGACCTCCCCATTAACAACTTCCAAGCTAGAACTGTCGAAGCGGCCAAAAGTGCCCTCCAGGGGCTCGCAGACAAAGGAAAGCAAACAGCAAATACTGGTTATGAATCCAAGGATTTGAAGGCAGTAATCGCAGGTAATAGCTTGTCCATGGTCTGCGAAAGAATGAAAGGTAATTCGGTTAACGTGCAGGAACTGTTGGATGGAATACAAAGTTCATTGGCCGATGTGATTAGGAGTTGTATGTTTAAAATGGGAGAGATTATAGTGACTGAGAGCAGGTCGTGGGCAGAGGAGTTCATGGAGGAGAAATTATGGGATGCATTCTACGAAGCGGGAAGGGCCAAGGGAGTAACTCAAGAGCTGAAAGTCCCGGGGCTTAGATTTGGAAGGCAACTTGAAAAGCTACACTCATTTTAACCGGCAAATGTTGAGAAACAAAATAATTCCCAGATTAGCTGTTTAGATTAAAGCATCGCTCCCAACTTCTGGTTGGAATTTGTAATTACTTTTATGAAGTGAGCGTTTGACTTGAATTAAGTAGAGGCAATATCAGAAGTTTAAGTTTATTTTATATTTGGAAAAGTTAACTTTAGAAAGTGTTGGTATGTTTAGCCGGTTAAAAAATATAAATATTTTATTATGGGTTTATTGTAATGAAGTGATATATTTTATGATGAGTTTATTGTAATGAAGTGATATATTTTATGATGAGTTTATTGTAATCTAATCAAGTTTGTGTGATTAATAGAAGAACAATACTTATTGTTTTTTGTGTGTGTCAATTTTGTGTTTTTTTCCTTTATATTTTCATCACTGGTTACATTATTCTCAAAAAGTGTAATCCTATGGTGTCTATGGATGAAAAACTACTATTGTGGAACCAACAACTAAGTCATCGTTTCTTAAGCCTATAATGTTTTTGGTTGATATCATGAGGAATAAGGCTAAGTTACCAAATTAGTTGTGTTTCCAAATGGTGAAGTTTTCAATTATTTTTTTTTTTCTTTTTCTTTTTCTTTTTTCCCTTGATTTGGTGTATGGGAATTTGAATGTTCAATCTTATTGTTTATATAATATTTCATATCATGGCAACCAATTACATGGCAATCACTAATTGGTTTACTTTTGTGGGCTAATTCTTCAACTATTTTAATTTGAATTTCAAACATTAGTTTACATTATGTGTTGTATGAATGCTAAAAGAACATTATAACGAGTTGTAGAGATTGTGATTTTAATATTTGTATTTTTTCTTTGTGCTTTGTACATTGAGATTGAAGTTTGTTTTACTATGTTAATGGGTCTTAACTCAAAAAATGATGAGTCGTTTACTATGTTAATGGGTCTTAAGTGGTTAGGCCTTGTTCTCCCCATTAACAACTTCCAAGCTATAAGTGTCGAAGCATCCAAAACTGCCCTCTTGCCTCATAGACAAAGGAAAGGAAAAAGCAAATACTTGTTATGAATCCAAGAATTGGAAAGAAATAATCATAGGTAATAGCTTGTACATGCTCTATGAAAGAATGAAAGCTAATTCGGTTAACATGGAAGAACCGTGGGAATACAAAGTTCATTGGTTGACGTGATTAATTAGGCGTTCTATGTTTAGAATGTAAGAGATTATAATGGTTGCGTGCAGGTTGTGGGATGCCTTCTAGAAAGTAGGAAGGGCCAAGGGAGTAACTCAATTGAATGAAAATGAAATGACATTCAATGATTAAATTTCGAAGTAATATTACTACATTGTAATCAATATTTTCCATAAAAAAAACATCCTCATGTGTGCAATATGCACAACTTGCGAAGCATGAAAAATTGTAAACCTAGTGGAAAATTCTAATCTTGAAGTGATATTGTTGAATAAGCTAAAAAATTATTCCATGGTTTGAAAGAATCTTGCAAGTGGATGGGCTTGGTTCTCCCCATTAATGACTTCCAAGCTAGCTAGAACTATTGAAGTGGCCAAAAGTGCCCTCTAGGGGATCACAAACAAAGAACTGCTAAAGTGACCAAAAGTTCCCTTTAGGGGATTGCAAACAAAGGACTGTTGAGTTGGCCAAAAGTTCCCTCTAGCGGATCACAAACAAAGGAAACCAAACTATAAATAGTGGTTATGACTCTAAGAATTGGAAGGTGGTAATCATAAGGAATAGCTTGTACATGCTCTGTGAAAGAACGACAAGTCATTCTTCATTGGCCAATGTGAAGGAGTTGTATGTTTAGAATGGGAGAGATTATAGTTATTGAGTGTAGGTTGTGGGCATAGGGATACATGGAGGATAAATTATGGGATACCTCGTATGAAGTGGGAAGGACTGGGGTAGCAAGTCAACAACTGTGAGTCATAGGGGTTAAATTTGGAAGGAAACTTGAAAAGATACGTTCATTTTAACTTGCACATGTTCAGAAACAAAATAATTCCCCAATTAGCTGATGCTAGTGTTACCGGGAATAGTGTCCACTCGAATGCTGCTATTCCCACTAAGATGGGTGGCTATCTTAGAAACAAACAAGTAAAGTCTACTTTCGTTTCCTTTTATGTTAATAGACAAGAGGAGGACCAAGAAGACCAACCTTAGTCTTGCGCTCGATTTCCTTTCCTTCTTGATAGAGTTTCGCCGCTTCTTCTTCATCTGCCCCGCTCCAAAAAGAACCTGTGGAATCGCAGCAACATACTACTATCGAAGAAACAAAGATCTATATTCATAAATAACACATGACCAGATGTGTGTTAACCATATAAATGCATATATAAACAAGTACACAAGAATATGGAAGGAAACTAGAATAGCTTTATTAAGATGAAAAGTAGCAAGAGGATTACAACCATATGTTCTGACCCACCATCATCCTCCAGCTAAGAAGCCATTCTTCACCTCAAGCAAAGCTTAGATCACCCAACACTATGAATGTACACCAGAAAACCAACAAAACTTCTCTATAAGATACAAAATTCTAGCCTCCAACCTCTGGATCTCTGGGATGAGAGATCCATATATAGATTTTGCAAAGGTGTGAGTCAGCTCTGGGTTTTTGATTAGTGTCCTCTCTCTGATAGTTCTTGGTTCCACTTGGAGATTTCATTGATCTCTTACTCATCCTTGAGCGAATTCTCATAGGCAAGTGTCATATGAGAAGTTTCTAGAAGATTCCTTGATCATCCACTTAGCAAACTGTCTCCGCCACTTGTCTATTCTCGTCCATCGCACCCTGTAGAAGGACTTTTTCAGTATGCATCGCACCTCCCGTGTGTATTAGGTGTGATGCATCGCACCCTCTGCACTGGGCATTCAGTATGGTCCAGTTTTGACCATTTCTGAGCAGTTTTTAAGTGGAGAACTTTTGGGAGATGATGTAATCAGTTGACCTTGTTCCTTTAGGTAGTGAAGCAACACTTTTAGGGAATTAGGAGCCCTCAGTTTATGGACATTTATGATTGGGGTTGCAGTGCCCAAAAATGTCTATAACAGCTAGGGTCTATATTAAAGTATCACTCCCAACTTGTTAAACCATCCTCAAAAAGTGTAATCATATGGTGTCTATGGGATGAAAAGCAAACTACTATTCTCGAATCAACAACCAAGCCCTCATTTGAAATTTCTTCATCCTATAATATTTTTGGTTGATATAATGAGGAATGAGGTTAAGTTACCAAATTACTATGTCTTCAAATTTTTTTCTCTTTTTTTTAGTTTGAACCACGGGAATTTGAACTTTAAATCTTATCGTTTATATAATACTTTATATCATGGAAATCATTAATTGTGTTGTCTCGTGGGCTAACTCTTTCCATTTTTTAATTTGAATTTTAAACATTAGTTTACATGATGTGTTGTGTGAGTGCCAAAAGAAAATTATAACAAGACGTAAATATCGTGATTTTAATATTTGTAATTTTTCATCCACTCACTATTAGTTCACAGTTGTTACAAATTCAAAATCCCAAATATGATTTCTACCAATTTTAAAAAATTATATTGAAATATAGTTAAGGTATTAGGTTCCATTATAGACTATGATGTTAAATATGAACTTTCTACATATGGTTTTTCTAGTGAAGCGATAATTTGTTGTAGCTCAATATTGCAGAACCAAAAAATAATTTTTTTGGGGGAAAATTTGAGCCAACAATCAAAATTAAAAGAAATGTCATTTTGATGATGTTATGGAATTGGTTTGACAAATTACCTCCTTTAATGTGAATAGTGGTGTTTATAATTTCCATAAAAAAAGTTAAATATGAGAAAAAAATAAAAGGAGTTTGATTACCTTTCATTCTTTCACAAAGCATGTACAAGCTATATCATGCAATTACTGCCTACGAATTCTTAAATTCATAGCTAGTATTTGTTGTGTTATTTCCTTTGTTTGCGAGCCTCTAGAAGGAACTTTTGGCCTCTTTGATAATTCTATCTTGGAAATTGGTAATGTGGAGTAGCAGGCCCAACCACTTGCACTATTCCTTTAAACTGTGGAATATTTTGTTGACTTACTTATTCACTTGTACAACTCCAGAATTAGAATTTTCCACTAGGTCTGCAATTTTCCATGCTTCGTAGCATGCTAGTATGTAGTCATTCATGGTATCAGTGGAAGGACCCACTAGAGCCTTGATAAAATGAATATAGGTCAGTGAGGTAAAAAATACCAATTGAAGAATAAGAGCTTCAACGATGAGAGAGTCCCACAAAATCCAATAGGTTTTATTTGTCTTTGACATCCATGTGTCTAGCAATAGTTGTATACCTTCTATCCGAAATGACAAGCTCAATAGACTCATTGTATTGGATAGGCACAAGAGGTTAATGTAGAAATATACCTTATAATTTCACTAATCATGAAATGATTCACCTCTGGTTCATGCAAAGCTCAAATTAGGGTGTGACATAATTCCTTATATGTGGCAAATATATTTAACGATTCAAGGAGGATAATTCTTTGTATCTTTCCCTCATGGGAGGATGTTTTGTATGGTAAATATTAAGTATCATGTATGTCACTTTATTTTCATACAATCACATATAGGAGGATATTTTTTAAAGAAAATATTAAGTACCATGTAGTAATCTTACTCTGACATTTTATCTATTAAATATTACTTATTTTCAATCTAAATGATAAAATGTAAAGATAATGAACCAATCATTGACTTACTGTAAAATGCTTGATATTTACCTAATTCTTACTACCTTCCAAACCTCCTTTCCTCACCTTCTTAAAATTTCCCATGATGTGTTCCACACCTTTTTAAGAGTCCCCCTGATGTGATTTGTCCTTTGTTGAGTTTTTTCAAATTCTCAATACCATATGTACATGATAGGGTGTTTGTCAACCACCACCTAAAATTTCTTTTGTCACCTTCGCAATAGTTTCTGTGATGTTTAACTCATTTTTTATTATGTTTGATTTCTAGATACCCAAAATGTCATAGGAAAGAAATTTCGGTTAAATTTGTGTGATAAAAATATTATGATTTGTTACCCTAAATGGGTATCTAGCATGATCTTTGTTTAGTCAATTTAGTGTTATCTAAATTGCTAGTATTAATTGTCAACCCGGGGCTCGTAAACTGATGAAGTG
>APFE031652879.1:0-11471 GCA_000404065.3 Pinus taeda
ATTACTTCTTCTTATTCGTAAGTAAATATTTTAACATTGAATCTCATATAAGTTTGATTTGCTCCCTATTGGAATAAGAAATTACATATTGTATTGATTAGATTGTATTTAGTTATTTTAGATTTTTAGAATACATTAGTTTTATTTCATTCAATTGAATTGGATATTAGTTAGTTAAAAAAAAAAATATCTTGTTATGGAAATGGGGCCCATATACCGATGAATATCATTACACCAAATGAGAGTGAATCTAATTGGGACTTGCCATTGTCTAATCCTCTTTTGTTGTTGGTGGAGGAAATTTTTTGACCATCACTAATTTTGGTGTTGGAAGGAGGGCATGACAAGTGATCCATATTGGATCATTATATTGTTTGTCATCCATCTTGATGTTTTAAGAGTGGAAAAGGTGGAGGAATCAATTCACATGACCAGTTATACCGATGGGACCTAGTTTGATAAATTGAGGTTGAAACTTTCCATGATAATTTTGAGGCATCAAACGACGTTTTCATGGGGCAAAAATTTCCTGTTTTAATGCCATGCCTTTTTCCATATTCTACACATAGAGACATTTCAATGGCACAAAAATTGCCACAGTTGGAGTCCGTATGCAAAATTTATGCCACTCAGAAGTTGACCTTCCTGTTATATCACCATAATTTGAGAGGATGCCACGTAAGCCCCCATAACTCATGGAAATGGGGATAGCCACGTGGTTATGATGAAGAAGACTCTAGAAGATCCATATGGTAAATTCAATTAAGAGTTGAGATAGTCAAACCTAACCACTAGTAGGTTATCAGACTGTGTTATAACCTAGCCACTAGGAGAAAAAGAGGTTTCATTCTTTTCGAGTCCATTTATTCCATGGACGAGCAAAATAGTTGAGAGGGATAGGGAGAGAGAACATAGAGAGGATTTGTACATTGTAATAGCCCATGGGTTAGAGGCGTACTTCTTTGTACTCGCAACCATTTTCTATTCAGAGAAAGGGAGTAGAGTGACTTCACCTTCTAGCTGGGTTCTCTCCCAGAAGGGTTTCCTAGGTTATATCTTGTGTCAAATTGTGGTTTGTGAGATTTTATTTCATTGTTCTCTATTTTCTGCATAATTTTAATTTACATCCTTACGTAATTAACGATAATCTATAGATCTAGAAATCTAAAGAGAAATAAAACCTTAATAATGTGGATTTAATTTTTTTAATATAGTTTCATCAGATCTGTTGTGACAAACTGTCGAGTAGAATATCCACAACAGTTTAGAAATCAACAAACTAGCCCTCTAGAGTCTTATCTAGAACTTGGGTAATCATAATGACTCTTACTTCTACCTCTGTGTTGGAACATGCTTGAAGTTCACATAAGCCTATTGAAAACATTTCAAAAAAACAATTATTTGCTTGTAAAAATTGAATTTTAACAATAAACATGATTTTTTTTTTAACATATGATCATATTTCTCAATTTAATAACAAATGCAATTATTTTAATTTAATTAATAATAATGAATTATGCACATTTTTTACTCTCACATTGGGGAAAAATCAGGAGTTGGTTCCCAGTACTCTTGCCAAATATATGCACACTTAGAAAACAATTTATGAAATTATTTCTATATGTTCATCAAAATTATGATTATGAAAAATTGTGTTGGGAATTAGGAAAATACACAAATATAAAAGCAAGTCTATAGAAGAATGATGAACTAGAAATTAACAATTTTCCTAATATACATTCTTTTAAAAAAAATAATCCATTGCTCGAGCTAACGTCTGGATTTGATTCCTTGGAATCCACGGATAACATTGGAAATATTAATCAATTACCCAAGGTAGGTGCTTCGACATAATTTTTTTAGGAATGTGAATATATACCAAAATATATCATTCTTAGATTAAAATTGATTCAAATGATATTGTAACAATCAGTGGAAGAAAATTTAGTGGAAATCAAATCAAAGCTTTTAACTCAAATAATAAAGTTTAATATTGAAAATAATGATAATAATTATTTGGATGTTTATTTTTTATATTCTAATTTATGTGCTGACCATAATAGCATTTCTAGTTTTAGTTTATAGACATATTTGAATTTAAATGAAAAGATATTTTTTTGAAAATAAGAAAACTGAGGTTTTCGTTTAAAACTAGTTTAAGAAGATGATTAAGTTAAAAACGATTTTTTTATTTAAATGAATCATGAATATTATTATATATTTATTTTATTTATTTAATAATATTGATAATTTTAGTTTTTTGTAATATAGATGAAAAAAAATCATTTTTTATAATTATTTTGATATTGATAAGATCGAGACATTTCACTTTATAGTAATAGTTATGTCATTTTATAGTAGTAGTTATGTCAAGTTCTATATTATCAATTCCAAACTAAATTCTTATGCAATACAAAATGAAATATATTAAAATTTAGAGTTAAAGATAACAAATTTTCATTTGGTTTAACTTTAATCTAAAAATAATTATTTCTCTCTAAAATATATTTTTTTTATCTAATTACAAGTTTGAATTTATATAGACTTTTTCATCTAAGCACAAGTTTGAAGGAATTCAGACTTCTGTGATCCATAATCTTGTTTGAGAGAATGATTTCGACAAAATCACATAACAAATCATAGAATAAAGGAATAAATAGAATTATTAAAAAATATTTAGGTCCCTCGCCTTGGACCTGGTCAGACCTAGCTGTTAGAGGTCATGTTTAACCGTTTCTCAGTAAAAGTTAGCAGTTGGAATGGCCTGCTGTCCCTATTTAACGCATTGCTCAAATCGGATCTTCAACTTGTCCTGATGATGAACCACATTGGTTGGTTCGAAACGCGTCGACAAATGATTTGTTATGTGATTTTACCGAAATTATTCTCTCACACAAGTTTGAACTTACAAATCATTATCCTAATGTGGCATGTCTTGTTTCTAAAAAATCTTCACAAATATTTATTAGTGTTCAATCTCATCTCAATATTAATGCTTGTCTAGAAGAAATTCTTATGTACAAATTTTCCATTTTGGAGTTTTGATAATGTATACATTGTAAATAAAAATTTGGATTTTTTTTACATATATTTAATTTATATTTCTCTTATGCTTTATTAATTATTTTAAGAGTTATTAAAAAATGAGGTATTGCAATTTTAACCAATGTTTATGCTTTATCAATTTGCTTTATCTTTGGGGATTAATGATATCATAAATTTAAATATTTTTCCACAAAATCCACTTGAAATTGCTCCAAATTATTTTTACAAGCTATATTATCCATCCATAAACCCTTTACAATCATTAATAGATTTCCAACTTAATTTTGATGTCTTGATTAAGACTTGGTTAGAATAATATTTCTTGAAGAAGTTCTCAACTCCCATTGTATACTAATGTTAATATTTTATTTGCTGTAAAAAATAAAAAAAATTATACCATGGTTTGGGTAGCTCAATTGACAATGGCAGATGTAGTCTTACCAAACTTACAAAAAAAATTATACCATCAAATACTAACATTCTTTTGCAAGTTCCCAAAAACACATCGCATGATAGAAAAGAAACATAGTTGAAAGATTCTTATCAAACAATATTTCTCGTAAATAATAATGTTGTTACCTTATACATGATCGATAGATGTTTGAATGCTTTAATTCTTCATATCTTTAATTTATTATTATTTTAATTTTTCTAATAATTTTTGCCGCACATATAATTACAAGTTTAGGCGTACATGAATGGTTGCATTGGCATTTTGATTTTACTTACTTTATTTTCACCCAATGCAGTGTAGGATAGGATAGGAGTAGGGTAGATTAGTTTAGTTTCTTTTCTTATTTGTTGCTTTAGGCTTTACTTTGTTTTCTTTGAATTAATTTTCTCTTATTAGATGACTAAGCATAATTTAAGAGTGTTGATTTTCATTTAGTCTTCTCTTTATTTTTTAATTGTTTTTCAATAAAAGTAGTTTGTTGGCTCTATGATAAATGAATTTCATGGAAGAGAGAGAAAAAAAGAAGAAGAAGATAAAGAAAAAGATAAAATTTACGATGCTAATGTTTTCTCCTAAAAATACTTTTGATATCTCTATTCCAATCGCATTTTAATTAGAAAGATTTTATTTCATTGAATTTCCTTTTAATTTCGATATATATATATATATATATATAAAAGAATGCTTTCATGTATTTTATTATGATAAGATTAAATAAAAGTGTTTTATTCTCACTAATAAATAAATATGTGAGTGATAAGGAATTTGACATTATATTTGTCTTGCTATATAATAAATTATTTTGTGCAAATTAATGTTATAGACAAACATGATTTTTTAGGTTTACAAGAAGTGCTCAATCCCATATGTAACTTATTAATAAAAAAAACAAATAAAAATTATTTTAACTTATAATACTCCTCTTATCTCCTAAAAACTTTTTGCCAATTTATAAGGTAATAAGATACATGTTAAGTGCTCAATCCCATATGTAACCTATTAATGGAGAAAAACGAGTAAACAAATAAAATTATTTTAACTTATAATATTCTTCCTATCCATAAAAAGCTTTTTGCCAATTTATAAGCTTATTGGTAGCATAAGTTGTAAATATGGTTTAGATATATTTTTTAATAAAACAGTTTTCCAATTTATAAACTAATAAAATGCATACAATATGACGCAGTGTTATCCTTGCTTTACCCACAATATGCATGCCTTATGCATATATTTGATTTGTCCCAGGAATTTTAACTCTCTAAGGAATTAAAACTTCAATCATGAATGGTTAAGGCCCCTTTAGTCACAGTTCCTTTGAATCGGAACTCAATCACCCCTTAATCGCTTATATAATCCATAAGCCGCATATATATAACCAACCCCTCATAACCTTGGTTAATACATATTAATACACAATTTACATGTCAGTGCTTTTTATTCCTTTGTTAATCCTTACATGAAGGACTTTGACACAATATGACTTTACCTCTTTATTACAGGTTCATCGCTCCTCCGACTCCGATATTCCACTATCAGAATCATTACCTCCATGTTTTAGCTTTACAAGACTTGCCGCCACCCCTTAACATAATACAAAGGGAATACATGTAAAATCCGCTCTGGACCATATACGCGAAACTCAAATATTATATACCTGTATTCATATATGTCGTCGAGTCTGGCTCATCGTTGGACTCTCCATCGTGCCGATTTGTGATGGTTGATTTAATCACGATCGTCAATCAAGATCGCGATCCGACGGTCGACGATTAATCGCATGATCGCCGATAAAACCCAACGCCGATCACCGATAAATCCCGACGTTGATCACCGATATCGCAACACTTATAATTGTTGACCCTTGGCACCTCCGATCGTCGATATGCAATTAAATCGTGACTGTTGATCTGGCCACGATCCAACGGTCCACGATTAATCGCGCCTGTTCATTACAATTCTCCAAGCCTCGATTGCGATTTAATCTCAACCGTGGATCTTCCAGATCTGACGGTTGCTGAGCGATATTACTTAATTCCTCTGTCCACCTATTTACTTTGATTTTACGCCATTTTCTTCAGTTCTTATGGTTTTCGGGTTTTCGATAATGGTTCCCATTCCTTACTATTTCATCCTTCTGCTGCGCGATTAAGTCCCGCTTGAAATTGTCTCCGTGATTTCTTTATCACAATCATCCCATAACACCGCTTGGTTCTCCAATTGGGATCTCACCCGCTTCTCTTCCTCTCTATGCATTCACTGCACTTTTCCTTGCATAAATATACATATGCAGTTCTCTAATGAATTCAATCTATTAGTCAAAACTCAATCATGCATTATTCAACTTGGAATTAAATCTCTGCGCATATTAAATCCACACATAATTACAAAATAGGACTCTGTCCCTCAGGCCTAATTTCTCTTTACAGTGGCCTCTGGTTTACAAATTTGCCCGTAGGCTCAAAACCACAATTTTTCTATCTATCTACCCTAACTTATCTCAGCATCTAACCCCTATCTCTGCCTTTTAGGATTACATTTATACTCAGGGATTCTAAAACCAATTCTAGTTTAGATCCATGAATTTCTTAACAAAATTCCTAAATCTCTTCCTCATTCCTAAAACTTCTCTCTAATCCCTAGATTCATGAACTGGCTCCTAATCTAAGATTTACAATTAATTCTTAATCCTTCAATCTCTCAACTATCCTAAATCTCTCATGTTCTCCTATATTCAAGAACATTTACAAATTTGCCTCACATTATTTAATTAATTCCCTATTCTAGCTTCTCTCATTAAAATCACTAAAAGCATTAATAATTACATTTAAGTCACTCTCAGGAAACCAAATTCCTTGAAAACACAATACCCCTATGTCTACTAGAATACAATGAGTTTTGTTGGGTTGAATGGTCCTGCATCAGACTCCCGAAGTAGAAAATTTCCATGATCTCTTAATCATGTATTTTCATAAGTTGTTAGAAAAACCTCCAAGATCCCAAACTTTAGTTTGTAGCTGCCCAAACGCTTTGCTCCTTTGCTGCAGCTATATGTCTGCTATTTTCTGCTCTATCTTCCTCTCCTTGTCAATTAGATTCATACTCTGATTGATCATCCTGCCTACTGCTGTTAATCTCCTCCATATGGATTGTTTCATCATTAACTGCCACGTTTCTTTAATCTTTGTCTCCAGCACATCCTTGAACTGGTCCATATTCTACCATTCACTGTTATTTCTTTCCTTCTGCTTCAGGTTGTTATTGTTGTCCATCAATTTTTCAAACTGCTGTTGGTTTTATTTTTCTTCTTCATTTTCTCTTGTTCCAATTGCTTTACTTGCTCCAACTTCTGCTTTGCTTGCTTTGCTGACTCTTGCCTCACTTGCTACCTCCCTATCATCGTTACCCTCTCTCATGACTGTTTAGCATTTCCTCCAGAAAATTAACTTCTCTATTCCATGGATTGAATTCTTCCATGGAGTCTTCTTCCTTCATTTGGCTGCTCATCTGTGCCAAGCTCCCTCCAGCATCTGCAACTAAACCTGCACTCATAAAACACTTGTTAAAATAAAAATCATAAGTCTTTTGTGCCTTATCTCCCTCTGGAAACACATCAATACGTTGCTTTGATTTTTCCTCCTTTATCAGCACATCAGTATGCTGATTTGAATTCCCCACAGAATTCACAAGACTGTCAGCTAGCCTCTCCTCCATACCATCTGCTACTATGATGTCTTTCTGCTCTTGTCCACTGTAGTGAACTCCTTCATCTGCAATCACATTGTCATACTCTGACTTACCCAGCAAATACTCCAGCAAATCGAGTTCTCTGTGACACTTCATAAGTACTTCATCATTACTTATGTTTCCTGCATTTGTACATAAATTATCAATATGAAATTTACACGGTTCAACAATCTCAATTGTTGCTTTACATATCAGTTTTCCATACTGAATTTCATCTCCTTCTTTCACAAGAATTGTTCCTATGTTGTCACAGTTTCAATCATCAATACATTATTAAGTTCTTTTTGCTGCAATAAATCACCACTTTTCTCATTTAAGAGATATTCTCCATCCTCCTTTACTTCAAAATTTGTATCTTATGAAAACTAATCTCCCACACTTCTGACAGCTTTACAAGATTGCTTATCCACTACAAAACCTGTAATTACATCAAAATTATTAGATTCATCAATACAAGGTTTTACCTATTCCTACTGGTCTGCATTTGTCCAACAGTTCATAAAGTCATCAATAATTCCTTCTTCTTCACCCAGAACTTCACCCTGCTCTGGTTCACAAATGGATACTTCCATTCCCATTTCAGTTTCTCTGAGTTCTTTAGATTTCAATTGAACATCCAATACTTGTTCAAGATTTATTATCTCTTTTGCTAATTGCATATTCACCTGCTGACTTCTCTTCTCTTGTAGCCTTCTATGTAATTTATACATTCTATGCCACCTCACTGGCTTCCTCTTCAAGACCCAACCTTGTCTTTGTTATCTTCTAGCAGCATTACTAATACATCGAGTTGTCCTCTTATCTTATCCATTTCCTTATCAATCTCTGCTTGACTCATCCGTTCCCTATGGATTGTTTGAGCATCCTTTTCCTTCATCTTGTAGCTTTTTTCTGATCCTTCCATATGACTTCCCACAGTCATATTTTCTTCAGTGTGAGCTTCTACACCTACAACCAATCAACTCTTCTAAGTTGATCTCTCACCAAGCTTTTCCTCTGTCTGGTTTCCAAGTCCTCTTCCCTTAGAACTTGCACTGAGCGGTCTTGCTCTCTCTCTCTCTGGTTGCTCCACTCACTACTCTTAAGGACTCCTCTGTCCTTATCTATTCCAAGCCTCAGCTGGAATAAGGTTCTGCTACAATTATAAGAGCTTCCAAAATTTCTTCCTACAACCTCACTATTGTAGTCTTGTGCCAAACTTGCATTCTATTCAACTGCTGCTACTTTCATACCTCTGTTTACTTAAGCCAAAGATCATTTCCAAGCTTTCAAAAGCTTGATTCTCAATTTCCTTTTGAGAATACTCTTATCCTCTTTGTCCAACCTTCAATTGGATTCTTCAGGTTCACTGTTGCTGCATGGTTTCACAAGCAATCTCCATCCATTTTCCACATTCGAGTAAATTTTCATCCTCCTCAAGAAAACAAACATCACTGTGTTTCCTTTATGTTGCTACCTGTGCATTAGTATAAAAACACACATACTCCAATCTTCAATCAAATTAAAACAAATATGTCATCTCACCTTCAAGATCTTATGTGTGATCTTGTTCCACCTTTTGCTCCCCTTTGACCGGACTGTCCTCTGTCTTTTGCATCTGCAATTTCTGCTATACGCCAACTCTATGTGCTTATTGTCTATCAGATTAAAATATGATCCCCCTTACCTGCATGCACGACTTCCACATATCTCTGTTCTCATTAATTTTGCTCCACAAGTTTTCTGATTTGTCATCCTCTTGATGTATATATGACATGTCAAACTTGTCACATTGTCTTGTCTTGAAAAAAATCTTCTTTGTCTTCACTTTGTTCTGAATGTTGTCTAAGTTCTGAATTCTATTCTTGTTGAGTACATCTATATTCGCTTTCTTTCCTTGCAATAATTTTGCTGTAATTTCATTGCCTACATTCACCTACACATACCATTTAAAGCCTTAAAACTTACCAGATCCTTTCTGATCCTAGCTTCCTCAAATTCCTTTTCCACAGTATCTCTTGAATAACCAACTAAAGTATTCATTGCCTGTAACATGTCAGAATTCCTCTGTGCATGACTCCTTGCGCTCCCACTGTGTCAGATCCATTACACTGCCAGTTATATATGCTTGAAAATAAAATTTAGTTCCTCAATCAATCTCCACAGGGCATTAATCTTGCTCTGATACTAAAATTGACACAGTGTTACCCCTACTTTACCCATAGTATGCATGCCTTATGCATATATCTAATCTGTCCCAGGAATTTTAACTCTTTAAGGAGTTAAAACTTCAATCATGAATGGTTAAGGCCCCTTTAGTGACAGTTCCTTTGAATCGGAACTCAATCACCCCTTAATCGCTTATATAATCCATAAGCCACATATATATAAACAACCCCTCATAACCTTGGTTAATACATATTAACACACAATTTACATATCGACGCTTTTTATTCCTTTGTTAATCCTTACATGAAGGATTTTGACACAATACGCCTTTTCCTCTTTATTACGGGTTCATCGCTCCTCCGACTCCGATATTCCACTATCGGAATCATTACCTCCAAGTTTTAGCCTTAAAAGACTTGCCGCCACCCCTTAACATAATACAAAGGGAATACATGTAAAATCCGCTTCGGATCATATACGCGGAACTCAAATATTATATACTTGTATTCATATATGTCGTCAGGTTTGGCTCATTGTTGGACTCTCTGGCGCGCTGATTTGCGATGGCCGATTTAATTGTGACCATCAATCAGGATCGCGATTCGACGATTAATCGCCTGATCGCCGATAAAACCCGACGCCGATCGCTGATAAATCTCAACGTCTATCGCCGATAAATCCCGACGCCGATCGCTGATAATCGTTGTCGGCAATATCGCAACACTCATAATTGTTGACCCTTGGCACCTCCGATCACCAATATGCGATTAAATCGTGACCGTTGATCTGGACACAATCCAACGGTCCACAATTAATCATGCATGTTCATTGAAATTCTCCAAGCCTCGATTGCGATTTAATCTCAACTGTGGATCTTCCCAATCCGACGGTTGCTGAGCGATATTACTTAATTCCTTTGTCTGCCTATTTAATTTGATTTTACACCATTTTCTTCAATTCTTATGGTTTCTGAGTTTTCGATAATGGTTCCCATTCCTTACTGTTTCGTCCTTCTGCTGCACGATTAAGTCCCGCTTGAAATTGTCTCCGTGATTTCTCTATCACAGTCATCCCAGAACACCGCTTGGTTCTCCAATTGGAATCTCGCCCGCTTCTCTTCCTCTTTGTGCATTCACTGCACTTTTCCCTGCATAAATATACATATGCAGTTCTCTGATGAATTCAATCTATTATTCAACACTCAATCACGCATTATACAACTTGGAATTAAATCTTTGCGCATATTAAATCCACACATAATTACAAAATAGGACTCTGTCCCTCAGGCCTGATTTCTCTTTACAGTGGCCTTTGGTTTACAAATCTGCCCGTAGGCTCAAAACCACACTTTTGCTATCTATCTAGCCTAACTTATCTCAACATCTAACCCCTGTCTCTACCTTTTAGGCTTACATTTATACTCATGGATTCTAAAACCAATTCTAGTTTAGATCCATGAATTTCTTAACAAATTTCCTAATTCTCTTCCTCATTCCTAAAACTTCTCTCTAATCCCTAGATTCATGAACTGACTCCTAATCTAAGATTTACAATTAATTCTTAATCTTTCAATCTCTCAACTATCCTAAATCTCTTATGTTCTCCTATATTCGAGAACATTTACAAATATATCTCACATTATTTAATTAATTCCCTATTCTAGCTTCTCTCATTAAAATCACTAAAAACATTAATAATTACATTTAAGTCACTCCTAGGAAACTAGATTCCTTGAAAACACAATACCCCTATGTCTACTAAAATACAATGAGTTTTCTTGAGCTAAATGCTCATCCACCACAATATTGATACCACAACTCTAACCCCCTTTTTCAATTTATAAGGTAATAAGATGCTTGTAATATTGGTAGCATATGATGTAGTTAAGGTTTAAATACCTTCGATAGGTACTATAACCCCCTTTTCCAATTTATAAGCTAATAGGATGCTTGTAATATTGGTACCATATGATGTAGTTAAGGTTTAAATACCTTAGATTGAAATTTTGTTGGACATCAATACTTCTTTATAATTAAAATATTATAATATTACACATTATCATTACAAGGGATTTTTTATA
>APFE031652888.1:0-60340 GCA_000404065.3 Pinus taeda
TCCTCCCCACGATTCCAGGTTTCGGAGGATACACGGTGGGAAACACCTCCACCCCTCCTTCACCACACGGACCACACTACAGAGCTGGTTGGACTTGTCATCGAATAATCCAGTCAGGTCGTCTTGCCACCTGTCATTTGCATTTTACTCATGTCATAAGAGTGCATATCAAGTAGATACCAAATGTAATAGAACAATGTGCATTATACCTTCCCCATGAGATGTCTCAACCTTCCCTCAATGGAAGAGTAGCTCTCGGCTAACATACAGTTCCTTCCAACCTGTAATTTAGTTCTCATCCACGCATATATATATATCCACAAAATAATATAGCCACATGATTTTAAACATCATGTTTATTATGCCCAATGTCCATGTGCTAAGTTTGTTGTTCATATCACAATTTCACGAATAATTCATGTAAATAAATCATATCCACTTGTTAGTATCAGTATCTTTATCTGCTAGCTTATTTACGTAAGCCCAACTATTTTAAAAATAGGAGTAGAATTCATAACAGAGCAATCCATGACCAACAGAGTTATCAGAGCAGTAAGAATTACACTTATATATATCGCATATCAAACAGAGTATTTCTGAGTAGAGGAGTCACATGTTTATATCGTGTACGAAACAGAGTGTTTCAGATTAGAGGAGTCACATGTTAGCCGGTGGAACAATAAGGTAAGAGGGGCATAAAAGGGAGTGCAGCGGTCATAATACACAGGAACAGTGGCGCTTCATGCACAGAAATAAAAAACATTTCTTCATATTAAAGAGAACTCTGTTTCTCGTCTTGATTTTCTCAGTTTGATAAAGATTTTAGGCTTTACCACATTGGGCTATATACGATCCAAAACAATTCTGATAAGTTATGCATCAGCTAATCCATCACCGCGTGAGTCATACATGTGGTCCATATATCAACCATCTTATCAGCAATGTCAAATTCAACAACAAAGTCATATAAGTAGTTTTATGTGTCATGCCAGATGCCTCAACATTTCTCAATTAAATAACATGGAAATAGAATCTTGACATAGGTGGTTATCTACGTTAAAATGGGCATCATAAACTCTCATGTGATATCCTTGTGGAACCCCTCAATAATAATTAGAGTTGAAACAGACTCAACTGTCCGTCATGGAAAATAGTATTTGAACCTGGATATGCTATAAGGTGGCACCAAACCAAAATAATGGCAAGCAATGGATTAATGTACTTATCAATTCCACTAGAAGGTGCTAGTATAAGTTTTATGCATATAATTTCTTTAAAACCTTAGTGAGTAAGAGTCCCACTTGCCCAGTTTGATGGTTTTTCATCTCCCAAACCCCTTTAGTTAATCCCGCAATGAAAGACGCCAAACTTCAAGAAATTGTTTCTACCTGTCATAAAACTGTGACTTTCCAACAATATGGCACGATTGGGTGGATCTTTGGAGGAGTTTCAATCATTTGCGAGCTGAGGAAAGCTTGCTTGCAAGCATCAATACGTTTTCTCTTCTTTTGGATCACTGGGAGGGCATAAACTATGAGGCATAAGCATTGTTTTCTTTTAAAGAAGGACCATTGTCCTCCCCCTCAGAAATAGTAGCATAATGAAGCGTTTTTTTTTGGCATTCTTGGCTTAGTGTTTTATCTTTTCATGGCCAACAATGGTGTCTTATCCACATGAGCAATCCTTTCAAACATTGATAAGAAAAGAATACAATGCAAGATAGAAATAAGAATTAACATAAAATATTCCTTGAAAGAGTTTGATTCGGTTATGTCCCTGTCTCTACAACCAACATCAACAACTATTGATAAAAATAGCTAGCATTTATCAACTCAATCATAAAATCAATCAGGTTTTGAATCTCTGTCAGGTTGAGATTTAGGATGGGTCTTCTTAAGCTTAGTTCTGCGCTCAACAAAGTGAATTTCAAGTAGGCTTTGAAAACCTCTACTCTGGCACATCAATTAATATCTATCTTACTTAGGTAAGGAGCATCAACAGAGAACTCTATGGAGGAGGCTTCTTGATATCCAAGTTGCATTCATGGAGGAGAGAAGAAGCTCTAGCATACCAACTAATTTCAACAACTTGGCTAGCAAGCTACATAGGTATTGGAAAGCTAGGTAAGGACTCTTTTACAGCCTCACTTGTATCCAACCATGGATCAAACCTTCTGCAACATGGTCACAATATAGAAAATCGCAGAGATAAGAATGGAGCACGCTTGCTTTTTGTGAACAAACTAACTCTCCTTCAGCTGTAAGAATTTGCTTCACTCAGCATTGTTAACTTGTTTTGTAGGTCACTGCTCTTGCAAATGCCCAGAGCAGTTGGGTTGTAAATGTAGTCATTTTAGGGTTTATTATTGACTTCCTTCTTTTCCCTGTTAGTATTATACCTTGACATCTTTTGGAGAAAAAATCACGAGAAATGTCGAAGCATCCCAAAAGCTTTGGGGCTATACCTTGATAGAAGCTTCTAAACCAAAAGGTGATTGGTCTTGATTGTTAGGCCTTTGAACTACTTCTTGATGTTGTTCCTAAGTCCTCTAGTAATCTTTTGCATAGCATGTTTTGATCTTTGATCCTGAAACTTCAAGGGATCAATGATGGTTTGACCAAGCCAACAAGATACAGACTCAAAAGATACAGGGGTAGGATAATACAAGACCTCACATGGTTTTAACATCGCTTTTGACTTGTGACCTTGGGCTTAAAATGGTGCTGATAAATAATGCAAAGTGTTCATATATGCCCCTACTAACATGAGGGGTAATGGGACTACATGTTTTAGATTAGGTGTGTGATTGGATCTAAAAGGATAGACAATAAAGAAAAGGAAAAACACAAAACAAATATTTCTCACAAGATTTTAGCCCCACCAAATAGAAAATCCTTGAGATCTTGAAAAAAGATAAAAAGAAAATCAATACTCCTAAACAAGATATTTATATTCTTCCAAATATAAACGAGCAAGCCATCCAGGAAAATGCAAAAAGATGGAATATAAATCCCATAAGATTTGACAGCTAATTTAATGTTTGTTTGATCCACCCTTGATGCATGGAGATATGGAAAGTTAGATTTGAAGTCCAAGAGCAAGTCATTAATTAAGCACAAAAGAATAAGCATAAGATTTAATTGAAAGACAAACCACAATGTCAAAGAAGTTGAAGTGCTAGGAATGGTAAGCAACAATTGTGTACATTATGGATACTCATATTTATGAATGGTCCTATGGATTAGGTTGTCTTTGATATTGCACCTACTTCTGCTCTCATTGGCCGCATATGTTATCAATGAAAAAACCTACGACTCATGTAGTCGTTTGGACATTGCACTATTTCATGCATGGGACCTTGGGAGTAGTCCAAGCAGTCTCATTGAGGACCATTATATTGGTGATGTGAACAATCCTTGAAGCAATCCAACTTGTCATTTGATATGCACTAATATGTACACATGGTGGCTACACATGATGTATAAGAAGATCGTAGAAGTAATCCAGATTGACTCCTTCCCCAAAAGTGAATTCGATTGAGCTTATGGCTCTTGGCAAGACCTAAGCGTTCATGGGAATGAATGAGTTTGAATCCACCATTTTCTTATGACATTGTTAACTATGTTTGTTTTTAAAATAAAGCTATGATCCCATGTTATATTGGCCTTGTTTAATGAATTATATGGAATCTTAAAAACACCTATCAAAAAAAGTAAAAAATATAAAAAAATAAAAAGACCTTGAATGATTTAGAATCCTTTCTATAATCTCTTGATCTCATGTGTAAGTTGAATGGGTTGGTCCCCCAGAAAGAATATCTTGTAGAATTCCTGAGTAGGAATCCAACTCTCTCTCTTTTAGCATGTTGACCTTCATCTTTTACTTTTGTTGATTTCCTCCCAAGCCTCCACTGGCCCCATGAACTTACGAGTCATGACAATAATGCTCTATTGTGTTCGACAAAGACACAATGTTCCTAATGACTTTTGATCTCTTATTTAAATTTTGGACTCTGGTTCCTTGGTCTTGTGGATTTTTACTTTGACCTCCATGGTAAGAAATCTCTATGCTTCTCAATGATTAAAATATTATTGAAGAATTATTGAGGATTGTCTTGGATTGTTGACTGGTTGCATGATGTGCGAAAAATCTAACTCCCTATCAATATAGAGTTCCCATAGTGCACTAAGTGTAATATATTGACTTCTGGGTGAATGTTCCAAGGAGGATGTTCCATATTGGATTAGAGGAATGTTCACACATTTAGGGGTGGAAGGCAAACATGTTCAATATTTTGTATGAAAAATTGAGTCATGATGTATAATTGGGTTATGCTTATAGTTTTCTTTGCTATGCAACCATATTGCAATGACCAAGGAAAGGACTGGGCCTTCCCTCAAGGATGCTCACCACCACACACCTCTAGCAGAGAGCAACAAGTAAATTGTTGATAACGGTGGTCTATGGCTGACAGAAAGGCTTCTACTTACAAATGTTTATGTTGAGACTATTCAGTTTCAACACAGGAATCAGGTCAAAACATTTAAAGATTACAGTCATCACTTCCCCAACCATGGAAGTGAGAGATTTAGTAAATGAGTAGCTGGTAACTCAAAAATATTTGGATGAGAAACTGACTTATGGTCTCTGGACTATTAAAATAAATTAAACTTCGACTCAAAATTTAGTAGCTTCAGAAGTAGAGATGGGCACGGTAAGTAGTAGAAAGCCAGCCGATGGATCTCTCACACCAGCTCAAAATTCAGTTTCTTCACTGTGTCATAAAGGGAATCACTTCGAGGTTCCAGAGATTATGACAAAGGATTCATGTGAAATGAGGATGGATGAGGCTGGTGTTGATCAACCAAAAAGAAGGCGCGTAGATGTTTCGAATACAGTGTGCATGAATGATCTGCTAGAAAAGTTGAAAAAAAATCAGATGAAATGGCTGTGGATGTGCTTGAAAAAAATTCTCATCTCATTCTTGGGCATTCCTTACCAGACAGTTGATGAGACAGCAGGACACTATATTCTTCCCATTGTTTTGGATGATTCTGCGGAAACAAGAAGAAACTTGGCTCTCCAAATAGCAAATGCATTCCAAGTAGCCGGGCACGAGATGTTTTCACCACTCAAGCATGCACCAGAGGTTTTAGAAGCAGATGAAGTTATGTCCGCAACTGCAGTGGTTCTTTGTATCTATATCTTGTCGCGTCACCCAAAATTGCGAGAAATGCTTTTCATTTGGTCTAATAATGGTTTAGCGGTTGGTCCTAGGTTACTATGCTATGCCTCTAGACTTGCCAACGAGCTGGAGCAGATATCAGGGCCCATAAGTACTATTGATTACCTTTCCTCGAGTCAAAATTTAAAAGGTGAAATGGCTTGTTTTAATGATCTTGATGTTATATTCGCTGATGCGATGGAAGAAGAGGGTTGGTCAAGACAGAAAGACATGGATGAAACCGTTGGCCAAAAGCATAGAATACAAAAACTGTCTCCACTGAAATGGCATGCTGAAAAGTACTCTATTTTTGGTATTGCAAGAGAGCACTCATCAAGAGGTAGTCAACATTTAGAAAACATGGGTGTGAAACAATTATCCCTTTTGGTGGAGGATGCTTTTGCAGCGTACAAAGAGTTTCTTATGTGCACTCATTTCACTACACCTCCGCCTCAGATACTAGATTCACACCAAAGCAAGATGCTATTGGTAGAAAGATCAGATGGGTGTTAAGCAAAAAGTGTGTTGAATGGTGATGGAGATGCGTTTACAGCACTTTTGAAAGATTTGAGAATATGTTGTTTGTGGAATGTTAGCATGTTGCTTCAGGTGTTTCGAAGCATTTTTTGTTACCTATCAGATTTATCCACTGGAAGAGAAGACGTCATTAAATTGCTTGTGTGTTTTTTGGTCCCTTCAGAACTTTGAAATTTGAGATCAAGCTAGGTCTGAAGGAGTTTTCCGTTTTTGGAGAGGATCCTCAAAATCTTTGTAGTTTAGTTAAAAACTCTCTTGACTGGGATTTTTTTTTTCAGAGCAAAAGATTTTCTGGGAATGGCCAAGAAAATCACTGATTTACTCCAATGGTTGTACCTTTATGTTTGGACAATTATTAGTCTCCAGAGAGCTGCAATAGGGTAGCACTCTTCACATTAACTCAACTTTGTGGTCTTCTGGCAAGAAGGTTTATTACCTTTGTGGATGAACTCTACAACCACTATTGTTGCCTTCTATGAATTGCAGCTTCATCTATTAATGATCTATTTCTGGGAGCAGATGAAGGAACACTATAATCTTGGAGAACTTTTAGTTTTCAGAGACATCACACATTTAGAAGCTTTGTTCAACATGAAGATGCATGGTAGCCAGCACATATTTCAAGAGCCCTCTTTTTTTGAGAGATTTAAGGATTTAAGGATGTCAAAGGGTCACTAGTCCAAGACGAGGACTCCCAATTTTCTTTGATTTGATCCTCCCTCATTTATGGATTTTTAAATTGCCAGGCATATTTTATTATTATTAATTGGAGCAGAAAGTATATCTAAATCTACTTTTGTCTCTTTCTGGGAAAATTAGTTGAGGAGATTGAGGAGTGATATATTTAATTGCTTTACCTTGGTTCAAATTGTGAATATGGAAGTCAACATGAAGAAGCATAGCAGTCAGCACAAGCTCAGAAAGAAAGCTTGCTCAAATAGCAATTAATGCCACCATAGTGTGCATCTTGTCTTTCAAGAAGCTATGGATATTTACACAAGATGCCACATGTTTTTGTGTCCATGAAACCATATGAACAATCCGCTTAGATTAACTTAATTCAAACAACTGTTTAAGGTGAAGTCATTGTAGGGTGTAATGACATTGGAAATTTTTGTTTTTCCCTTTCTTCCTGCAAATCTTACTGAATGAAGGCAATAGAATTCAACAAATCGGACATAGATAATAGAAGATGTAGTTCCCATGCAACCACACAAAGGGCTACAGAGTATATACTTATCGGATAATCTAGAAGCCAAGCTCAAACCGTGTTCTACTTGAATCTTTTGACAGTTGCAGACATGGTCATCAGGCAGTCCGTCTAGATTCCTTGTCGTTCATAATATATATCATTCACATAGTAACTGTGTATATCTAACCAACTTTTTCCTGGATTATAGACAGTGGAAACCTAATGAAATTTGAAAGGAGAGGTTTGCTTTTGAGACCCTGAAAATAGTGGTAAAGTGAGCAATTGAAAGGAAGGTCTGGTGTGGAGTCCAAGAAGGGTAGTTCACAGGAAACCTCAGACAAGGTTGAGGAAATTGGTACAAATATTACTCACTTACCTACTGGTTCTACTTCTGGACCAGATGGAATATAACTGCAATATTACAGAGCGATGGATATTGCAATAGGTACACCATTTTGATGTGTATAGTACTTATCAGTCCAAATAGGCCTTGATTGCATATAGAAACTGAGACCTTTACAATGCACAAGGGCCCAGAGCTACAATGCCCAAGGGATTTTAAAACCCTCAATATCTGCAGAGATGTTTGCCAGCCACCAAAACTCATCAAGAAATGTTTGTTCTATCTTATCTTATCTACTACAACTAACAAGAAACTTTATTCTATCCTATGAACCCAGTGTTATTTATGTATTTCAGCAGCAAAGAAGTGAAAAAAGAAAGTGTTATCTTCTACATAAACTGTTACACTTTTTTGCCAATAAGTCAATACTAAAGGTTATATTTTCAAGTGACGAGGACAGCCATTGTAAATTTGAGCATGGTGGGAGGTTCTGCCCAATTAAGAACGTCACCCCAGTGGATAGTCTAACTATAGAAAACATACATTCCCATCCAAAGGCCATAAGTACACAAATCCAAAAGAACACTTGACACCAGCACAGACAACAGCCACTGGAGTCCTTCCAAGCTCAGTCAAATCAGAGGAAATATCCATTGAAATCTCTCCATGTCGATGAACTCCTCCAATACCTCCAGTAACAAAGACAGGAATTCCAACCTCGGCAGCAAAAAAAAAAAAAACATGGTTGCAGAAACTGTGGTAGCACCATTTCCTCCTATCGCAACAACATATGCTATGTCTCTTCGTGAGGTTTTCAAAGCTTTATGACCCAATTTAGCAATCTCCTCTAATTCCGCCATGGTCAAACCTATATTCCACCATGGTCAAACCTATATCCGAGTCCTCTAAGTAGAAAGACAGTTTGGACTGTAAGAAAAGTACACCTATGTGAGCTCATACTGCAAAATTCGAATGCTTCATCCATGTAGATGTGAACGTAAGAACATAGGCAGACCATTACAAGTGTCAATGTTGTCAATTTAATGATAGTGAAGACCCAGCCCCCCCTAACTTCTGATTCTGATAATTGTAGATTGTTAATGAGAATGGCTATCATGGGAGGATTGAGGGGACTTACAGGCAAATGCAAAGACCACATATACAGAAACCAGTAAGACAATTATTATAATTAAAATACACTTGGATTTGAGATAGAAAGGGAAAATTCAGGTAAAGCATGAATGTGAATCATTAAGAGCATGAATGTGAATCATTAAGAACCCTAATGGCAAGTCTATCAATTTTGCAGGTAGTTAGACTTGACAAAGCTATTATGGATGAACTGAAGTCGAAGGATGGCAACATATCCACTGACAATAAAGACTCGGCAGTGAATAAGGAAAGAAACAACACGCCCTCGACCAAACAATCTAGAGACAGAGACAGTACAGATATTTCTGTTAAGGAAAGGGATGGGTCCACAAAAGTTCACTCCCAAGATGGAGACACGGATACACAGAAATGTAAAGATGATGTTAAAATTACAAATCCAGTGGCTGATGAAAAGAGAAACTAATCAATCTCAGAGAAAATATCAACACTCAAAGATGATAATGAAATAGATTCTTCCAAAAGTAAAAAGACATAGATATCAATGCTATGACTGTTGATGGGTTACGGCAGGAACTTTCTACTCGTGGACTTTCAACTTCTGGAACTAAGAAGGTTCTTGTTAAAAGGCTTGGTGCAACGATGAAAGACAGTTCAATTGCTGTCAAATTAGATGAATAAAATGAGCAAGGTAATGACAAAATTTCTCAAGTTTATTAACAAGACTATTTGCATCATTAGTACTGTTCTGATTAAGGTCTGTCAATGTTTGTGTGAAGGATAGTTTCTCAAGGATGTTTGCCCTGAGAATGGGATTGAATTTCCTTGGAAGAGATACAGTGAAAATTTTCTCGATTTATCAAAATCTCGCAAACTATCTGATGTTATTTGAAAGTTTGAAACAGAGTATGAATGCATCTGATCAGAAACCCATGAACTTTGCTATGGTACAGTTCAATTTAAATCTTAAGACATCCCCCTGGAAAAGCTTATGAAAAGTCGGCATAGTATATACTATAAACATCAAATTTTTCAAATATATCCATTGCCACTGACGCCATGAAGCACCCTGCCGTTGGTTTCCATTATCTGGAAATTACAAGTAGTTCAAGAATCAAAATCTCTAGCACTATTTGCACAATAATCTCACTTTGAGATGTGGGCCTTTACATAGCTCATTTTCTTATATAACATGGTTCAACTATAAGAATTGGGCACTGGTTGCTTAGCTACCGAAATATGGCTTGGATTAGCTGTAAACGGTTAGAATAAGCCTAATAGTGCTGAATCCAAAACATAATATCAATAAATGGGCCTTATAGAGACTAAGATTCATCTACCTATCCAAACCTGTCCAGCCAGATCATACAAGAGAAATACAAGCTATGGCTTGCCCGGGGAGGGCACTCTTCCTGTTCCCCTGGTTCCGAAATTTCCCAGCCCCTTCTTTTCCAATGGCGGCGGGGTAGGCGTTAACGCTGTGGCACCCGCTTGGTCCGTGGCCCATTCTTCTGCGTTGTATAGAGTTGAGGGGTGGGGAGCTCCATATTTTGTGGTGAATGTGGCTGTTCGACCTCATGGTTCTCAGACTCTTCCTTCGGAAGAAATCGATGTGATGAAGGTCGTTAAGAAGGTGGTTGGTTCCAAATCTTTGGGAGGGCTGGGCATGTCGGCGCCGCTTATTATTAGGTTTCCTGATGTGCTGAAGCACAGGCTGGAATCTCTGCAATCGGCCTTTGATTCTGCAATGCGCATGCAGTCGTATGAGTCTTGGGAAGCCTGTTAAATGTAATCAAGATCGATATGTGGTTGAGAACATTGTGGAGTTTGGGAAGCCCTATGCATTCGGGCTTGAAGCCGGGTCGAAACCAGAGCTGTTGCTGGCTATGGCTTCCATGTGTAAAGCAAGCCCTAAGGCTTTACTTATCTGTAATAGATACAAAGATGAAGAATATATATCGCTGGCGCTTACTGCTAGACGCCTGAACTTTGTAAAAATAAAAAAGAAATAAACTCGTAAAGTAGAAACTGAAGCACAGTTTACAAGAAGAGAACCAGTAATGGCTTTTAGAAAATGGGCAGGATAGATTGAACTACCCGATCTTTTCAAGTTAATGATAATCTTGCATAATCTCAAGCTTGGGTTTGACGAGTATATAAATATTATTGATAAAAATGAAAGGGGGCTTGAGGTTAAAATAATTAGAGTATAAAAGAGGAGGTAAATTAAATTAACAATTTGAGAAGGAAGCCAAAATAAGGGTCCATAGGTCCTAGAGGTTTAACCCGCTCTGATACCACGTGTAAGAACCCCATTCCTATTATTAGAGCCTTATTCTATTATGACTAACAGATCTATTATACTGTTGATTTGCAAGTAATAAAAGAAGCTTTCTGACCTTCTCGAAAAATTTTAAACATTTAACATCTAATCATTTATCATAACAACATAAATTAAGATGAGCATTCCATTGACATCAACTTAATAAGAGTAGTTCATGGAAAATACCTGCTCCGGCGGTTGATGATGATACCTTTGTCGGATAGCTCCAGCTGACAGCTCCTTCTCACCGACCCAACCGGATTTACCACCCAGCCTACTAGGAAACAAATTCCTAGCCCAGGAAACCTCCACAGGTTCCCTAGCCCTCCGTGCCCAAGTCCAACCAGATATAATGTGTCCTCAAGAAGAATGTGCAAAACCAGATAATAATACTTTCCTCCTCTCAAACCCAAGAAACCTCCATAGGTTTCCAAGGTCTCCCCAAAATCATAACAAGTCCAAACAATCACAACCAACCCCCACAATCATGAGCAAAACCTCCCAAAAACTCTCCCCCTTCTCTCTTATCCCTTCCCTTTTTATACCCTCCTTCCCTTCTCCATCTCAACCACCTCTCATTAATGTCATTCACTCCTCACCCATCCCTATGGTTGACTTCTCTTCTCCCAACTAAGCTAGGAATACATTTGGAAATGTGAAATTTAATTACATGGAGAGGGCCATGCCTTCTCCTTAATAAATGTGAGGGTACATTGGGTAGTGTGAAATGAATATATATATATATAATGAGTTGGAGAGGACTATGTCTTCTCCCAAGAATAGGTGAGGGTACATGGGGGAATGTGAAATTTAATTATATGGAGAGGACCATGCCTTCTCCTTAATAAATGTGAGGGTACATTGGGTAGTGTGAAATGAATATATATATATATAATGAGTTAGGAGAGGACTATGTCTTCTCTTTAATAAATGTGAGGGTACATTGGGTAATGTGAAATGAATTCATACATTTTGAATTAATGGAAGGAGACCAAATTCTACCCAATATTCAATTTGAGAAGGTAAGTGGAGAATTTAAATAATGGAATCATGAATTTATATTAGACCTATATTTCTGAATATTTTTAGATAATGTAAACATTAACAAATTTGTAGGATAAGATTTAAGTGGGGCATTACAGACCACAACAACATAACGTGATTCTAGTCTTCAATTTTCACCATCACATATTGATGTGGCAATAACTAGACCAATGTTTGACGTTGAATTTATAAAGGCCCTTGTTGATATCTGTGGATCGGTGATATGCAAGGAAGGATGTGGCTCCTTGGTTTCTAAATCACTTACTTCTCTAGCCATTGAACTCTGGGTTCAGAGAAGTTTAACTCTTTAATTTTAAAAAATGAGAGCAGTGACTTCATATTTGAGAAAGTCTTACCTGCTACATTGCGTCTTGAGGTAAAACATGGACCTTCAATTGATTTGTTAGATTGGGATGATGACTGGTGTTGGAGAGAAAGGTTATTGATGTCAATGTTGTTGTTTCCGATAATTCAGGATAATGTTTATCCAAAAAGGCTATTGGTTGTGTATTATGTTACTCATCCTCTGGCTTCTTACATCATACAGCCAAACAAAGAACCCATTAATTTGTTGATTGAGAAAGGATGGTAGCAAATCTGGTTAGAAGCTTCTTGTGTGCACATGCTTCATTTCTTGAACTCGTGCATTTTCTTTGGAATATCTTCATTAGAATTCAATGTATTGAAACATAAGCCTATATATTTTACTGTTGAAAAATATCTACTGAGTGGTGAAATACATGTTGATTCAAGTTCTTATCCCAAAGGAAATGAGTTGTCTTGAAGCATTATTGTAGACATATGGCAAAAAGAGGGTGCATTTATAGATATGATCAATAATGTCAAACTTGTTTCAAGTGCTAATGAACCAAGCAACATGGTTGTATATCAATACACTCACTGGGCCAATCTTGAAGATGAACTCGTCTTTGTTTTGAGAGATAAAAGGAATGCTAGTGAGAAACATAATTTTGAAAAAGTCTTGTTTTATCCAAGAAGTTAGCACGTTGTTGTTAAAACTGATGGGTGCCAACATCTTATTCCTACTTTTGTGGGGTGCCCAGGTAAGTACATTGAGGGTCAGCGCTACCAGCAATCCCAGGTGTTGACATTAAAATAATTGCTGAAAATGACAGTAGCAATGGTCTTCTGAAAAAAGGGTGACTTGGTTCTTCAAAATTTGATAGGATCAGATTGTGTGTTTTTAGGTGGTCCTCTGTATGATAATATTGAGTAGTATGTTGAAGCTTCCAAGGGATATCATTTAAAATAACTTGCATAGGACCCCTTTTGAAGCTTAGTTGTATGCTCATTCAATTTGATTGGGTGCCGCATTCGACTAGACAAACCATAAAGAATATTTGATTGTGAGTATTCGACCTTCTGTGCACTCCCTGTGTTTGTGGTCCTCAGTAGAGGAATCACTGAATTTGTGGCAAACAACCACTAGTTATGGAAAAAACCTCTTCAATCGCATTGCTTCAAACTACGACCATGTAAGTCTAGATTTTACTATTACTTTCAATGATTTACATTGAAGCCAGTGTAAATGCAGGTTGTATGTAGATAAAATATAAACCACTATAAACACATTTTTCCTTGTATGTGTATGCAGGGGCATACATGATAAAATATTTGAGAGTGAATGGGATACTGTTTTAGGAGATTTCATGCACTATCTTGAGACTCAATATGCAACGTGGAAGTAATTTGACCGTACTAGAAATAAACTCATATCTCAATAATGCATACAATTTCTTTTTGGACATATTGATTGAAATGATGGGGAGATTTAAATCATTAAAGGAGCTGGTCATATGTGTTGTTCCTTTGCTTAAATAAATATGTGTCTTCTCAATTTGTTGTTCAAGAGGCTTCCTAATCTCTAATGTTTGTTAATGGGTGACAACTTTCTCTTATTAAAAACAGAATTTCTGCTTTTCTTTTAGATGTGCAACGAACAACATGTTTCAATGTTTAAGAATGTTTGCATGTGCTACTTAGTTGATAGGTATAACATAACAATTTTTTTTATACAAAGCATATATTGATGTAGCTTAGGTCGACTATTATGTTTTGGTTCATTATTATGTCATTTTTGTAGATTCAGTATATCCAATAGATATGAAACAAAACCAAGTAATGACCTTGTTTCATATCTATTCCTTAATGAAAATCTACACTACCTAAATTTAAAAAGTTAACCCGCTATAAGATGTGAAAAGACCATAAAATTATTCCATGGTTTTTTTCCATGATGATCATAATGAATATTTATGTCTTTTACCTCGTAAATGAGTGCAGAGTTAGCTTATTCTAGTTTTGAAATGCAATGCTGGAAATTGCAAAATATCCCATACCTCAATGTCTCAGATCCCCACTCTCTCATCTCCGTATGATACAGGTTTATGTAGACATAACCGAATTTCATGATAGGGAAATCAATGTATTAGATTGATTTCTTCAGAGCAACCTTGCTCTAGAGATGATAGAACTCCGTTTAACTGATAATTTGAATTATGACGATTCACGATATCTAAATTTTTTGGAGGAAGTGATGTATTTGAATAGAGTTTCAAAGCAAGCAAGGATATTGGTATGAGAATCTTATTTTTAAATACAGGCTTCAAAATCTTTAAACCGTTAACTAGTAAAAAAGATTTTTGGCTTCATTTTCTTTTATTTTTTTCTTTACGGAAGGGTATGACCAATGCAAGTTGTATGTGTGATGCAGAAGCATTCGGCTCAGAAATATCATTGTATTTTAGTAGACATAGGGGGTCTTGTGTTTTCAAGGAAGTTGGTTTCCTCAGTTTTAAATTATTGTAATTATTAAGGTTGAGAGATTTTAATGAGAAAAACTAGAATAGGGATTAATTAAGTATTGTGAGACATATTTGTAAATGTTCTCGAATGTAGGAGAACATGAGTGATGATGAGTGATTAGTGAGGATTGAGAGGTTTTGAAATATTGTAAATTCTAGATTAGGAATTGGTTTCATGATTTTGGGGATTAAAGAGAATCCTTAGCATTTAGTTAAGTTGATGAGATCCTCAAGGGATTGTTGAGAGATTTTAGGACTTGATGAGAAAATTAAGGATCTGAACGAGGAAATGGGTTATAGAACCTTTTGTATAAATGTAAACCTAAAAGGCATAGAAGAGGGTTCGCTAGCTAGGAGTTAGTAGTGAGTTAGATAAGGTTTGATTGTAATCCTACAGGCAGGAAAGGGAAAAGGTCGTTGATTAGAAAATCAGGCTAGAGAGAGAGAGAGAGAGAGTCATTATGTAATTATTTTTTTTTATATACACAGAGACTTCGATTCCTGAGTGTGTGATGTGTGTTGATTGATGGAATTATAGATTGTGTGTGAATTAGAGTAATTTTGCATAGTATATGTATGCAGGTGGATTAAGCAGAACACAAAGAAGAAGTGGAGAATGAAGGATCGTGATCTTATCATTTGAATCCATTTGAAGGATCAAATTTGAAGCTCAGGAAAGACAATGTTTAATAGTATGCGGAAGTAAGTTCAGGAGGAAGTTGTGTTGCAGAACAACTAAAGACCAGAAACCCTGGAGAACACCTAATACACAAAAGAACAGAGAGAGGACAGTGCACAGAGGAGGGGTACAGAAATCAGAAGTGATTGAACAAGTTCAGAAGGGATAAACGCACAAAGGAAAATATAGGTGAGTCGGGTGAATAGACCAGAACACTAAGAAATCGCATAAAAACAAAGGAAAGGAAAGGCATGAAGAAATGAAGAAACCGTGCATAGGAACACTTGGATCAGTCAGATCAATGGACGAGATTGTGTGAGATGAATGGCAGAGATCTTATCACGCAAAATAAAGTCAAGAAGTGAAGGGATCAGAGTAAGCCACGTATTAGTTGAATAGTGGCACGATCTTCATAGGCGGTAAGTAGTTTCTCGCGCGGGCTCGAGGCTCTAAACGATATTTCTAAATTTTACGTGATTATCCTTAGGGGTTGACACGTAGCACATGGTGGGAAGAGAAAACCACTTTTCTCACGTGCTCTCGGTCTAATATCAATCATGCATGTAATCTACACAAGATTACATGATCAATGTTGGATTGAGGTAGGAGGAATAAACGATGGAGATTTAATGCGATAAGGAGTCAGTCTGAAGAAGTGAGTGGACAACGCGATAACCGTCGGATCGAGGAGACAGATCAATGGTGTGGATTGAACGTGATAAAGGGAGCATCGGTATACGAGCAAAGGTCTGTGGAATGGCGGAAAGGAAAGGTTTAAGTTGGTTTATGGAATATTTCTATTATAGGAGAGTTATAATAGAAATGAGCAGAATAATATATTATGGGTTAAGTTGAGTTTAACCAAAGTCGAAAAACCGTGGTGTGGTTAATATGCACAGGTGATTACCGAAGGGTTAAGTTATAAGGATTAAGAATTAACCAGAGGTATATTAAAGTTCAAGACTTTGGATAGTTAATTGAATGTTTCCACATAGAGTTTAATTAAGAACATTAAATCTTAGTTATAGAGGGTTTTCACCATGGATCAGGTGATTAATCTTGGGACACAATGTGACATGCAATTTTATTTGCATACTGTGGGGAAAGATGTGGCTTTGTTGCGTCAATGTGGATACGAGGATGAATTATACTACGAATACGAGGATGAGGGCACCAGTGGAATGATCTGCTTAGTCTTGGGAATCATCGAGTATGGAAGTCGATGGCAGTCTCATGGAGTGGGTATGGGACATTTTTCCCTATTTTCATTTTGTTTATCATTCGTTGTTTGTGATGGGTCTAACAGTTAGTTTTAATTATTTATCTTTTTTTGATTTATGTCATTAACATTCCATGTTTCCCAGGTAAGATAACATTTTCAGATGCTTTAGATGAGCAACCTGTAGGATTAGGATGTTCTCGACAAGTTTTGAACATTTGTCCTATATGCCTTGTCAATTTTGGATTGTCATTGTGGGTTATCACTTGAATTGTTTTCTGGTTTGACATTTGATTGATAATGAAATTTTGTGCTTTTATAAATTATTTGTATGTTAATTTTTAAAAGTATTTAAGAAATTTGCCTTCAATAGCCACAGTTAAAACAATGGATTTCACACTACTAGGTTTAAGGTTTGGGTTATCTATTTGGTTAAAATTTCCCAAGATTTATATCATATCTCAAGTGTGAGGTTTGGGTTATTTATTTGGTCAAAATTTCCCAAGATTTATATCATATCTTAGCCTTTTCAAATTCATGCATTCATGCTATTCGAATGTAACACATCATGACAAGGATGAGCCCTATTAAGCTCACCAACTCTGTTACTATGCTTCATGAAACATAATTCAAATAGACTCTAAATTTGATTATTTTCCTTAACTAAACAATATTAAGAAAAATCCTCTCATTTAAACTCAACCCCAAGTCATACTCTAAATTTTGACATGTGAATAACATTGGCTCGACAACACGTTTGACACCCAAGTCCTTGCAAGTCAAACAAGACTGTCCATTTAAAAAAAATGATCATATCCTTAAATTGTTAGCCCTTGGACTCCCTCATTAAAGAAAAGATCATTCTATGATCTTGATAATTAGTCTATCAAAATGTGGATGGGGTGAAATTTGAGTTAAGGAGTAGAGAAAGAAATTTTCCTTGACATTGCCTTGAATATTTTGAACTTTTGGGGTCACATCACGTGACACTACCATCACCACACCAACATTTTTTGGTAAATTTCCACTACAAGAGGCATCCATTGTTTCACGTTACTCAACCCGCGACCATAAATATGGTTCTTCCTGAACATTTTTCCTAGACGATGATAAGGATATATAGTCCTTATCATCATCAAGTATGGATTTTCTTTCTTCACCCGTGCTCTGCCTTCCCCCTCCCAATTTTATATAAGCATCAATTTCTCTTGCATGCTTCCCTCTGCTTGTAAAGTTATACCCATATCTGACATCCTCATCTTCATCTTGGTTCTTATGCTTCTCTACTTCTTCTAAGATAAGCAATCGAAAAAACATTACCTTCCTACCACCACAAATAGATAAACCATTTTTCCTACACTATCTTTCAAGCTTCACAAGAGGAATACTAAACAATTCTCGAGTTGTTGCTCCCTCTCCAATCGCCATAACAAAATCTTGATTCGGACCAGATCCATCTGTTATGTCCGTAAGATTGGATTCATAACTATCAAGGTCCTTCAATGGTGGGGCATCTCCACATATTGGCTGAAAGGGAGGGACACCTGAATTTCCAAACCAAAGAAAGGTAGCTCTCTATCCATTCACATAAGCATCTAAAAGGAGAAACCAGTCTAACCAAACCTGGAGAACTTTCATCAGTCTCTCCTGCAAGGACGCCATAATATAAATGTAAAAGAATTCACAAAATGATCCACACAGTCATCACACTAATTATGATATATTTTTTTTACGAGTAAAAATTACCAGTCACCTTGTTAATTGATGACCAATAAAGCACTTGATCTTCATACATGATTTGTTTTCATAATTACTATCCTCAACATGTTCTATTATTTAGAGTGAGATTTCGTGAATTGGTAAACATGTTTTCCCACATTTCTGTTTTTATATCCCACACAATTGGAATCCTGCTACATTTGGCCTCCTCTACTTCCCTAGGCTACAAGTGTTAAAGAGGGTACAAAACACTAATGATATGTTCTTTTTCCATAAGTTCTTGTCATTTTTTTGATGAATTATGTGGAGATTTTATTCATGCCAATTATGTGGCAGGAAACAATGTTCCATTATTCTTTTTCATCATCTCTTGTTTATAAGTTAGCATGCTTCTATTGTACTAGTTCATTACGACTATGCCATGTAAATATCAAGTTGAGTGAGTTTTACATTTGATTTCCATTGTAGTCAACAACTGAATATATATGTTTTCTGTTAGGTTGGATGATGGGACAACACACTTTGATTTCCACTAGTGCTCTCTTTTTCATATACTATCACAAGTGCACAAATACAAACTCACTTTTCTTTTTACCTGGATAAGAAAATGATGAGAACTTTGTATTTTGTAGTGACAAGGATAACTATGTATTGGAGCTAGACCTTGAGCCCTTCAATTCATCATTTCCTTACCTAACATGACCATCTCCAATTGGTAATGGAGTTCAATTTCTGAACCAACATTTGTCTTCAATACTATTTCATGATAAAGAAATAACACAACCATTGTTGAATTTCCTTTGAGCACACAAATACCAAATCCGTGTCATTTTTCTTTCCTTGGTTAATATATTACATCATTGTGTCTGATAGTTAATTCATTATTATTCTATGCCAATAAATCTCTATCAAATAGCATAGAAGGATGACCTGGTTTTTTTAGAGATATGTAATATGAATTAATTAAAAATTCATAGGGTTATTTCGATTCTCATCTTTCTATTTCACTTCTTTAGAGAAAACTATACATTCAAATACCAACTCAAGTCAAACCAAACTAAAATAGAGAATTCTAGTTATGAAGATGTTTCTCTCTCCATACCTTATAATGACATTATTTTTTTGAATTATACTTGAAGTTCACTGATAATAACTTGGATTTATATATTTCTTTTAGCACCAAATTGAAATCATGGTAAACATACGGATATCCCATTAAATATGATTCAAAGAATATCATCTTTAGTCTGAGCACGTGGCAAAGTAATTTCTGAGGTGTGAAGTTTTATTGGAGGCATTGTTTGTTTTTTTTTTTTGGTTAGAAAATGGTTTTCTCTTGCTTTTATTTTAGTTTCAATTTATCATATCTAGCATGTTGAGAAATGGAAAATAATAATGTGTGACCTTTATCTTATAGAAATTGATGTTGAATGAAAGGATATAGAGTTTAACCAAGCTACAATCCGGTTTGGTAAAGGTAGAGGGACATCTTATAAATTTACCTAAGAATACACCATATACATAGTTGGAACATAAGTAATATATGGATTTTTCTTTTGCAGATATGTTCTTTTTTCTATCCAAGACATCACAACAAGACAAATATTGATATTATAGAAATTGTTAGGGGACCTCATTGAGGTCAATTTTTCTGATGTTCTACTTGATTAATACATTCTCATGATAGGAAGGCTTTAAATACGAATTAATATGTTACTAAAACAAATTATATTCAAAGTTTATACATATAAAAGATAAAAACAAATGTTAATGCCTTCAATTGATTGTTACTTGACTCTGGTGTGGGCAGGTTACATGAAATGTGATTGGAAATAAGATGGGGAGACAATATAGAGATCATGTCTTGGATATGATCCATTTGTTGTTGGAGATCCTTCAGGCACTTCAACCATCAACTTTGGAAATGTTTCAAGTAAGTATTCCTATGGTTTTTAATGTTGTGATTCTTTCACCTCATGGTTATTTTGGACAAGCAAATGTTTTAGGAATGCATGATAAGATATCGATGGACAGGTTAACAATTTTTTTATAATTTCAATGTCCATTCCATGATATTATCTCTTTATTGTTTGATTGTATTTTGAACATTTATTTTTATTTTTCTTTGTATTTTAACTATGAAATTGAAAGTACTTGGTATTATGTCTTTAAACAACATCCAAATCTTGAAGATGAAATTAATATTACACCATATTGATTGAAATCATTTTAACTGTTTTGTGTTGAAATATTTTCATGATTATTAGAAAAGTTTACTTTCATGTTGTTATTTGAGCACATGTTGTTTATATACTTGACCAAGTTCATGCATTAGATAACAAATTGTTGTTGCGAATAAAATGACAAGGATTAGACATCACACCTTAGATTGTTTGTTTTAATAAGTTATTTACAGCTTGAGCTTTTTAGCATGTAACTTAATTGGCATGATTGTGCCTAAGCTTTCCCTGAAGGTTGAATACTAAGTTACTAAGGTGTTCTTTTCTATGGTTAATTTTATTTGTTTATATAGGTCATCTGGCCACATAGTGGCCACTATCACTCAACTGAAGAAAACTTGTTCGAGTTTCTTGCTTTTATGGGGAAGAACGGATTTAACATTGTTGATGTTGAGGTATATGTAATATAAATCTTTTATAGTTTACTTTCATTTATATTCTAGTGTTCATCGTATTTCATGTCTTACACTCTGCATTCTATGTTTTTTTGTTTTCAAAAAAGGAATTTGGTATTGATGGTAAGCAATAGGATTTGAAGAAAGAGGAGAACACTAACACTAGAGCGACAAATGCAAAAAGAGAGAGAATAAAATCGTTCTAGTGATACCCTTAAAGCCAATATCCTGCATAAGACACACACATAGAGACTGATCAAGTCTTCATAGTTGGTGAATTCACCTGCAATGACTTGACAACACAATGATAATGTTTTATAGTGATGAAACAACATTTCATATGTAAATTATAGTCCAACCAATGTTAAGTTGGAAATTCATATTGTAATACTCGACATTTCATATAATATAATTTATGTGGTTGAAATTATTTATAGTTGCACTTGATATTGTTTAGTATTTTAACTAACATATGTAATTTTGAATTTTCATATTAGGTGAACCAATGCACATTGTATGATGTTTTTTTTTAATTTAGTCGCAAAATAATACTAATTAATTTATGTTGATTAATAATGAACACATAAAATCAATCTAAAACTAATAAATCAGTAGTTTATATTGATTAACGATGAACACAAATAAAATGAATATATGACTAAATTAGTCGTTTATAATGATTATTAATGAAAATAAATGAAATGAATATAAACTACTAAATTAGTCGTTTATATAATGAATATGAAACTACAAAAAAAATATAAATGACTACTGCATATGATCAATTTTTCATTACAAATGACAATTAAATTTTCCATATATACAACTATTAGTAGCTAATTTACAATATCTTATAACACGAAAAAATTTAGTCATATTTCTTTGGTCATTAATTGGTTTCAAACGACAACTAAAATTTGCCTATATATGACTATTAGTAGCTAATTTACAGTATCTTATAACATGACCAACATTTTGTCATATTTCTTTGGTCATTAATTGGTTTTCTTAGATGATCATATAGTAATATATTTTGTTGTATATTTGGTCATTAATTGTAGCAATTAATTACTAAATCAATGACTAAATTAATGACCAAATTTATGACTCAATATACTGCTAGATGATAAAATTGAGACAATCAATTAATGACTAAGCTAAAACGAATAAAATTTGGTCACGTTATACGATATTGTAGATTAGCTACTACTGGTCATCCACTCAAAAATAGTCATTTATATGCAAATTTTAGTTGTTGTTTTAGTAACTAATTAGCCATTTTGTACTAGTGACATCACAATCCTCCCATGAGATTGCACGTTGTAGGGGAAGAGATAAGGGGAGCTCTCATCGCCAAGATCGCACCAGAGATAGCCGAAAGAGGTATAACATGCTTTAGTACTCTAAAGTTCATTTTGATTACAAGCACGTTAATGATGAACATAAATCATGTCATAGAAAACTATGTAGTTTTTGTGGTTTACATAACCATGTGGTTGTTGAATGCAGGAAGAGAATGGTAGCAAGAAAGGGGATGAGACGTGAGAGGCCTTCTGCACATCAAGGAAGGAAGAATATAAAGCAGGTCTAGAGGAATAAAACTTTTTGTAATCATTGCAACAGAGTTGGACATCAAAGAGCCACGTGTTGGAGGTTCCATCCATAGCATCATCTTAAGGACAAAGAGACCGCGCAGAAACCAGTTGATGAAAATGTTCGACAAGTGAATCTGCCACATTCATGGTGGTCCACTTTGTTGAGTAAGAGATGGTTTTACTAGATATTGTAGCTTGAGATGGCCGCATTTTTTTAAAATCATGTGTTGCGATATAAATGTAACCATGATGATGTGTTTTCCATCATTTATTAAACTAACAATGATGTTTGGCCTTTTGTTGATAGCTGGAGTATTGGTTTCTATTCTGACGTAAACTTGACCAAAGAGTGTGTCTTATAAACCCTTGGAAAGTATGGGGATACTTGGGTAATGATTGGTCATGTAATTGAGCATGTAATTTTCAAAGATTATACTACAATTTTGCAGAGGATGCAGGTATCAACTCATCACTTATGGCTCCGAAGAATAAGGGTGAAGGAGAAGGACGTGTGACCTATTAGGACACTTGTAGTGCAGACATTGTATACAGAAGTTTCAAATTATGTTCATGCTTTTTGAGGACCTAAATCTTCTCAATGGGTAGGAATGATCTAGGTGGCTCTAGACACGCTCAAAATTAAGAAGTGGCTTCAGAAAAGCTCAAAAATGAAGTCCTCAGATTGACGTTGAACTAGGACTAAATCGTAGTGCTTGTTTCCCTACTTCCAACGGTGCGAACGACACTCAAATCCAAGTTTGTATGCTCAAGTTATAGCTGGTCAAAGTTCTACTCAAACTTGGTCAAGTGGCAGTCACTAACGAGGCAACAATTTGGTAGAATATCGGCGCATGGAATCCGACTGCAGGAACGAGTGAATTTGTTACCTACTTAATTTGTCTAGTGACCTTTAATTTTTGGATAATTAAAAATGGCCATATTGTTTATTAAAAAATATAAAAATATATATTGAAATAGGGGTGGCAAACCGTCACACCCCAACTATAACATACATATATATTACATATACGGGTGGACGGGCTGCCTCCCAAGGACCCGCCCAATCCATGACAAATTTCATATATTATAACGGGGCCATGCCCGAATGACTATATGTCATGTGTCAACCATCGGGGCTAGTGGGGCTTGAAACCGTCTGGCCAACCTAGTTGGCCTGCCTCTTGGGCGGCTCCAAAACCAACGCCATTTAAAATACACACCAATCATAATATATAACTCCCAAAAACCAAAATTTGTTATAAAAAAATTGCAACATTGACTACCAGTTGTAACGAAACACGTCAACATAAATGTGCCTAAGTCAGGTTTGAACCTGGGCCTCACCTGCCCCACTTGGGTACACTACCAACGGCCCAAGTGGCCAATCATTGGTGATTTCACCCATCTAACGATATTTAAACACTCATACGCCATTCGCATGGGGGATCGGCGGAGGTCGGGCACATGGACCGAAGAAGCAGAATCTTTTCTAGAATACTCCATGCAAAATCTTGGAGGAATCAGAAAGATCCCCGGGGGGTGATTTTTCATAGCGATAGAAACATGTCAACATTATACTCAAAAGAACCAAAATGTCATAGGGAATGCAATGGTTTGGTCTGTTTCCCCATCTGAGCAGCATAAATTCAGGCAGCTAACAACAAGGAATCTTGGTAGAATCTTATGGAATCTAAAAGATTCCCTTAGAGGCCGGTTTTTTACCAAGGCAGAATGATGCCAATTTATAGTCATTTTTGACAAAATTTTGTAGCGAGCACAATGATGTGCTCCGAATTCTTCATTCGAGAAGTGGATTTTCCAGCCATCTTCAAGAAGGAATCTTTGGGGGAATCTTCGAGATTCTTAAGGATCCAAAATTTGACGATGTCAGAAAGAGGAAAATTTTATAGACATTTGACACAATTTCGCGCCACGAATTCAGAGGTGATGTCTGTTTCAGCAGCTGAGCTTTGCATTTTTCGGCCATCGCTGAAAGTGGAGGTATATGATGCATTGATGTCATGTTTTTCTTTCATTTGTTGAAATGATGTTTTTGTTGTTGAGATCCATGATTGTTATTATGTTGAGGGATACTTTTATGCCACATTATGTGAGATTTTATTAGTTTTTCGTGTTGAAGGAGGACCCATTTGAGTGAGAGTTCTTATAGGGAGAACGTCTCATGGAGAGACATGCTACTATGGTTGAGGAAATTTATCCTTGTAATGACAAAGAATGTACAATGTACTCAGCATCATCTTGTAGAAATTAATGAAGTGGCCTCCCCACTCTTGACACCAGGGCCCAAAGACGTAACCCTCGCAAGGTGAACTTCGTTATCAATGTGTTTATGTCATGTGATTTGATGGTTGTTGTTATGTTTCATCTTCCTTAAAGCATGTACATGTGGCTTTTCATACTCTTTCCATATGCAATTTTGCTAACGTCACAGAAGTAAAATATCTTGATTAATTCTGGTAGCTAAAGAAATCTGGATCAACAAAAGGCATGTAATGAGTGAGTCTCTAGAAGGAAATTAATAGTACTATCCTAAGAGGGGCACACGACAGAAAATAAATATTTGTTAGCTATCTTGTGAAATAGTTCACATAGACACAATGAACATTAAATAAAACACACAACACATTCAACAAGATAAGTATTGAAGCCAATGAAGTAGTTCAATTTCCTAAGTACATGTAAACAAAACATATACCACAAACATATTAATAATAGTCTTACAATATTCATGATACATGCATGAAAATGTGTTGGCTTAGTAAGCTTCTGATTATTGAGTGAAAGATCCAAGTACACAGTTACAATGGTGAGACACTAACGCCAATAGAGGAACATTAAATCACTTATTTCTTCTCCAAGGAATGATCTTCTCTCCTATGCTAAGCTAGAGAAGCCAAGGCTAGCTCTCCAAAGGCCAAGCCTCCAAAATCCTTTTGCTTGAATTATGAGGGTGTATTTATAACAAGAGGAATGACATTTCATATCCCCGTGACTCTTGAACTTCCCTCGTGACTCTTAGATTTCTATGTCACATTTGGAATTTTATATGACTTTTGGACTTTTCCTAAAGACTCGTGACTTTTCATATTCCATATATGACCCTTGGACATCCACACATTACATTTTGTCCTTTCCTTTTGATAATTACATCATCGCCTCCAGAAATGATGTGGCAAGACATGGGCACACATGTCATTGTGATGGCACTGGTACAAGTCATAACTTGACAATGATGACATGGACTCCATCGTGAAGTGGAAATTCCAAGTTGTTCCTCTTGCTACCTTGTCATCAATCTTTGTGAGAGGTTTGTTCAATACTTCATCTTTATGAAAGATTTGCTTTGTTCTTCATCTTCACCCTCCAAGTGTTTGAATGATATGGAATCTTCTTATTTTCCTGATCTTTTGTCTTTTGTCGTACACTAGTGTCCCTTCATCTTCTTGCTTGGTGATCATTTTGTTATGTAGTCTTCATGAGTGTCACCTTGCATGGTCTCCTTATCATCTTTCTTGAACACTAACTTGTCATGTCAAGACACAGTACTTGCAATTGAAATTCACTGATGACAAGACAACATCAATCTGGAAAACCCCTAGTCTAAATCTCTTCATGAAATCCTTTGATTGACTTGGAATTAAGTACTAGAAAAGGAGGAAGGCTCAGGTAGTGCGTAGTTCCAGAGGCCACGAGTGAGGTATTAATTCTTGTGACTATGCAATGTGCAGCACTGGAGGTGTAGGATATAAGTTTGCATAGTTGAGCATCACGATGAGGCAAGCTTGCCCATTGTAACTACACAATGCGCAGTTGAGCAGAGAGAAAGGGCTAGAGAATTTCACAGTTGCTTAGTTTAGGAAGGTAGGGAGACAGACTATTTCTTGCAAATGTGAAATGCACATAAGGAGACTGGATGTGAGGCAAGATTTCATAGTCCTGGAGGTCATAAGGCAGTTATTGGGCATTGTGACTGCGCAATGTGGAGTCCTTAGAGGCAAAGACTGTGCATTGCATAGTTCCGGGAGGTGAGGGTGCATTCTTGAAGCTTGCAATTGCGCAATGCGTAGTTCAAGAGCGCAGAGTGAGCTCAAGTTGGTCAGGTATGGAACTTTCTAGAATTTGACTAAGTGTGGGATCAATGAGGCAAAGATGAAACCAAGGTTGGAGTTGAACATGATCACACACTCAACACAATCTATGACACAACATTAAACACTCAGCACTCATAATCGACATGTTCCCTTAATGCGATGGCAAGGCAACATTCTCCTCCGAGTGCGACACTTAAGGTATACTTTACAATGATAGTGACAACACTAGTACGATAGTGCATAAAACTTTGGGAATGAGTCTAATACATGTCTTCATGATAGATAGGATCCATTGGTATCAAATTTTCCTCTTGAAATGAACCATAACTCTACTTTTACAATGTGCAATACTTCCCATGCCAAAAGAAGACACTTGTGAAAGCAAGAGAAAAGTGCAAACAACACTCGCAAAAAATTAAAGAAAGTGAAAATGACACATGCTAGATCAAAGATAACATGAAAACAACATTTATTAAAGTGAATGCAAGAAAAAATGACAGTTGTGAATGTGAAAGTGACACTTGTGAAAACAAAGGTGCATTAGAGCGATAGTTGATAAAACTCACCGAAATAGAAGTGCAATTGCAATTGAATTGAGGAAGACTATCAATGGAGAGTATGCACTGACTATCGTCATGTATTGTGCAGTACAATGTGTTTATGGATTGCGCAATCACTGTCACTAGTAATTGGGTAAGCCTTACCTTCAAGAGTTGTGCAATGCCTATGTAAGCATGTATCGAAAGGAGTGTGTTTGTAAATTCATCAAAGACTAAGCATGTGTGAGCAAATGACTTTTACACTTAGAAGAAGACCTAATACTTTGCAAAACATTAGATGACTATGAAGTGATCATGGAATGACAGATCACAAGGTCCTCAGTAGGTCCAAAATTCAACTCTAAGAAAATTTTTGAAAGGTGTTTGTCGCAACGACAATAGTAAGGTTTCAAAAATGATCATATATTATGTGTTTCTAGTTTCTTCTTGGAAATGCATTATACTAAGTGATAAAGGAGATCAATTCCTATTATCACTGATGAAATCTTTAATCTTCTATGACCTTTATAAATATCAACAATCTCACCTATTGAGCATCTCCTAAAATGCATATAATCTACATAACACTTATAAAAACCACTAAACCCCTATCATTACCCACTACTAATAATGAACCATAATCATTAACTAATCCCTTTCTTATGAATTTATCATTACTCAAATACTTTAAAAATTAATTTAATCACTAACCTCCAAACTCCAATTATAATAACTCTTTTTAATATAACTTTTATTAAAAAAAAAACCGGGATCCTTGAAATAGAACAAATGCTTTCGCTTATTATTTAAAACTTTCTTCAAACTCTCATTCTAAAATATTTCCATTTATAATAATATTTTAATAGTTTTTTATTAAAACCCTTAACCCTTATAAAAAAACAAATCCTGGTTTATTTACATTCTTCTGCAACCCTCATTCTAAAATATTGTTTTGATTTCTTTTATAATCCAATACTTCCACTTAATTACTTCACATTTTATCCCATTGTCATTTAAACATTTTTCAAATAAAAAATAACAACAACTCACCCTCATCTTTTACAAAGATTACTAAAAATAAAACAAATCCTACTTTATTTTATATTCTTCTCGGGCCCTCATTCTAAAATATTATTTTGATTTCTTTTATAATCCAAAACTTCCACTTAATTACTTCACAATCTATCCCATTCTCATTTAAAATTTTAAATAAAAGATAACGACACCTCACCTTCATCTTTTGCAAATATTGCTAAATACTTATATCATTTGAGTTTTAAAACAACATAACATTTTGTCACTTTTCTGATTTGTATGCAGATATATAAGTCAAGCCAAATGTTAAATGCTCAGCATTTCTCTTTTTTACATTAATTTATACCAAGCTCCTATATGATAGTGTTGATCACGGTATAAATTTAACGATAACTTTTATTCCTAGAGAAAAAAATTAGTGAGTTTCTTTTTAAAATGGTATGTTTTAGTTTTATTTTTATTTTTATTTTTATTTAAATTACATTTGTTGTAAGTATAAAAATAAATTTTGGTAATATAAGTTTTGTGTTTTTCTTCGTAATATATGGCTATGTTTATATTATTTTAAAAATATCAAATATGTTATTTTTATTATATATTTAATTTTGTGAATTGTGAGTTTTACCTTTTTTTTCTTTTACTTAATCCATGAAAAATACTTATCATGAAGAGGAATAAATAGAATTCCACATAAGAGACTAATTATTTTTAATTACATAATAATAATAAATTAATAAAGTTATGATTAATTATCATTATTGATAATCTATTTATCTTATTAGATTATTTACTATACTTTTAAGCAACTATTATTTTTTTTTTAATATATTCAAACTATGAGTAAGCTATAAGAGGCAGATTCATGTATATCTTTAGCTTCTTGTATAAGACTAGAGAGACTAATTATTTTTATTAATTAATAATAATAAATTTTAATTATGATTTAGTTTTGATTACTGAATAATCATCTTTATCTTATCATATTATTTACTATGATTTTAAAGCATATTTTCAGTTGTAAACAACGATTAAATTTTGATGAATAAACTTGATTTTATAAATAAATAAATTCAAATTAAAACTGAATTGCTATGATTTTAAAGCATACTTTCAATCTTATGCAACCATTAAAATATTATGAATGAATCTGACTTTAGAAATAAATAAATTCAAATTAACTTACAAGTACAATTTATAGTGCCCCTTCTTAAACCTCTCATCTCTTTTGGTTATAACTTTCCCATTAAACGACTTGGTAGATTAATGAAGTTAATAAATATCAATTCAAATCAAAATAAATGAATCTTTGAGAAACCAAAACAAATCTAAACTAGTTAAAAAATTAAAACTTACATATTTTGCATAAGTGGGTGTGTTGAGTTTCACTAGATTGATATATAGAAATAGATGGATTACAAAAATAGTCAATGTTAAATTATTAATTTATTTTGTTATTTTATTTTTTAGTTTTTACTTAGTCAAAATATTTACATTTTTAGAATTTTTTTTAGTAAAAATCAATAAAATATATATATATATATGTAATAGATAAAAAATTATATATACGGACAAAATGGCCTTCTAGAAAATTAATTAAATATCATTAATAACTTAAATTTTTTTAAATCTCAGTAAATAAAAATAAAAAACAAAAATACCATAAATATTTATCAAATTTAAGCGCAAATTTATTTTAAAAAATGAACTCCTTGTGTACCAAGACGGCGACTCCTATTTCTCCGACCATAACAATATTAATGCAGTCTGGAGCCGATATAAGACGATACAACACATCGCTAGGTGATGAGAGAGAAAAAAAAAATAGCCACGTATTGTATAGTCTTATATCGGCCCTATATCAAACCGCATTAATATTTCTATGATCGTGATCACAGAAATAGGAAAAGCCGTACCAAGACGGGGTGGCCTGACACCAAAGTGTATGTGACACCAAAGTGTATGTGATGAAAGACCCTGACCAGAAGAGAAGCGACAAGAATCAGCTCACTGCTGACAAAATTGAAGACTTCGCCACTAAAATTCACAGGTCCTTACAATTACATTATAAAATGTGCATATAGTGTTATACAGGCACCAGATACGTAATATTCAAATTAGATAAATATCAGCTTAACCAATCAAACGCTCAATGACACCGAACGCTGCTGACACAATATAATACATACAGAGAATATCTGTGTCAGGTTTTACTCTGTTGCTGATTATGACATGGAGTTGTCTATAATGCGATTTTTTTAAGATTTCGGTGACGGAATTCCGCGGAAGAAATTGAGGTTAAATCTTGATTTGTTGTAGTTAAAATGGTTTTTTAACTGCATATTTGGATTCAACATCCTGAAAAACCCCTGGAACGCTTTGATTGTGCAGAAACTAGCTATCAAACTTACGATTCCAATAAATTGCTGCCGGATTTTGACTGGAAAAACCCACCAGAAAAGCTTTCAAAAAATCGCATTATAGACAACTGCTTATGACATAAGTGACTTACTGATGAAAACTTCATTACATTTGTCTCGAAAGATTCTATCCAGCCTCTGTGTTAACATTTTGCTTTGAAGAAAGGAATGAGGCCCAGCCTGCCTCGTTGTTTGGCTGGTGAATTTTTTCATTGAAGTGTTTAAATCATTTTTCTTTGGGGTAGAAATGTATTGAGTATCATCAAAAAAATATTTATTTTAGTACTCAAAATTTTTGAATATGATAATGGTAATTTAGATTATTAAAAACCATGGTTTAAATTCTTTCTTAGATTGCGAAAATGCAATGAACATTATCAAAAACCCCTTATTCTAATACTCAAAATTCTTGAACTTGACTATTGTAATCTAGATTTAAAAAAATAAACAAAATTTCTCGAAATCATACCCAATTTTATATTGTTTTCCAAGAAAAAAACAGACTCTGCTACAAAAAAAATCCATTAATACTCTGGCATTATTTTCAGTGCTATATAAAATTTGTAAATTTCAGAGCAGAATGGGTATGGGAGGGGCTTAGATCTTAAACAGGATACAAAGCTCTTATAACCATAACTCTCTGCCCCACTTAGAGGGAATGTTTCAATGTCAGTGCCAGTACGGTCGTCAGAAGTCCTATTTGCCCGTAACACTGCAATATAAATACAAAAACTCTGTGGAAAACACAAACACAAACTGTCAAAATCCAGATCACAGCAGTCTGGAATAAAGAGCTTTCCTTCTATACTTTATTCATTTTTTATTTAAAACGAATCTAACTGTCCATTACAACTGCCAGGTGAGCCATTCAATACTCAAGAAACCCTTACATTGTTAATAAGATAAGATGGCCAACACAGATCTCCAAGATGAATACTCTTAAAACAAATATAGATGGTCCTATGATATGTTTGTTTAGTTAAAGCGAACCAGCACTGTTTTCACCAATTTTTTTCCTTGTATAGTGTTCCCTCTTCCTTGTATAGTGTTCCCAAGTGCGCCAGAAGGGAAAATTTCCCTTTTCCTTGTATAGTGTTCCCAAGTGCGCCAGAAGGGAAAAAAAAGAGAACACATATCGAAAATATCTGGGAGGAAAGAGACCCATCAGCTTACAATTTTTACCAGAGGCCCGTGCTGAAATGAGAAAAAGTAGGGATCGCAGCTAAAAAAGACAATTGTCAGATTGCAGAACCAGTTACCAGTTACCCAAGAAAACATACCTGCAAGTTTTAGCAGTAACCCATACGGATCCTAGCTGAAGAAAACGATTACCAGATTGGAGAACGGGTTACCAGATTGGGCACATTTTTTCTCGAGTGTAAAGGGCTTAGGTGGAGATTGAAAAACATAAAACATTGTGGATAAAAATATAATCTAGATATGTTAAGATGGCATCTTTCCTCAAGGGAACCGTGAAAGGATAAAATTAAATAATGAAACCCTCAGTTAGATAAGGCAATGGATGGATTCAAATGACTTGTCATAAGTGCTTCTATTTCAGCTCGGAAATTAGATGCAATAAAATTTGAAGGTTATGGTATATTTCTTTTTTAGTTTTATTTTATTATCCCTGTCGCCCGGGGATTACGCAATCGATATTCGGTTGACCCACCTACTATTAGTTTAGGCAAATAATGAAATATTTTTCCATGTAATAAAGTTTAATTTTGTTTTCTTTAAATTTTTTTTATTTATACTGTTATTGACTGTAATATTAAAGATGTTATTAGGCACTGCATCATAATTCGTGACTTTAAAGGTCGCGAGGTGGCTAGTTGGTAAGTCGGACTCGTAAAGACGGTTAGGTCCGTGCTCAAACCTGAGCCGAGGGCATTGACTAGTCACGGGTGTTACTTACCTGGGCCAAGCCGCTCAACCTTTTAATTCCGGTGTAGAACGCCGGCTGAGAGCTCCGATAAGACCGGATCGGATCCGCGCATGACCTAGCCTCTGCGCCGTCTGAACTGGTGCACGATCCCAAGCGACTGCGGTCTAGGTAGCCATGCCAGGTGATGGGGAGGCGGATCCTCCCCCGCTCCCTCCCGAGGTTATTGAATTCCAGAAGATAATCGCTGCATGCAACAGACGGCCTCCTTCTGCCCAGCAACAGAAATTCGTCAAGAAAAAAGACTGCATTCCTACGGTGGCCCTCCCTGAGGAAGAAACCTGTCGCTCGGCATTGAATCTCGCAGAAAGAGGGCTCATAGGACAGTTCACTGGCCTATGGCCATCGCCTAAATCTGTAGAAGACTGGATCAAGAGAAATTGGACCCCTTTGATCAAGGAAGGAATTAAATCTTACTTTGTAGGCAAAGGTCTCTTTGTATTTGTGTTTGAATCAGCAGAAGATCGGAGTCTCATCTTCAGGAACAGGCCATACTTCATGGGGCCACAGGGATTATACTTAAATAAATGGTCCCCAGATTTTGATCCGACTCAGGATGTTCCATCAGCGGTTCCAGTGTGGGTTTGGCTACCCCATCTCCCCCTGCATTGCTGGAGTCAGAAATCTCTTCAAATCATAGGCAACTCCCTTGGCAGATACATTGACCAGGCCGTAAGGAAAGATCAATACTCCTGCGCCCGAATATGCGTGGAAGTAGATCTGGAAGAAGGACTACCTGAAGCAATAAAACTCACAGTGGCAGGATGGTCCCATATCCAGGAGCTGGATTATGAGCAGATCCCCTTTAAATGCAGACACTGCCACGGCTATGGACACTTTGCAAGATACTGCAAGAAAAAAACGGATGACTAGAACCACCCCCCCAAGGGAGACCAATGGACTACAATCCAGAAAACGGGTAATGCAAAAGCAACAGGGAAAGGAGCTGCAAAGGGGACTAATCAAGGAGATCCCAGCAAAGAAAAGGAAACCCAACAAAAATCGGGGGAGACCCCAATTTCTGAAGAAGCCTCTCCATCAGAACCTCTACAAACGGTCCTGATCATACCAGCACAGGCCGATGAATCCCAGGCAAATAAAGAGCAAGACGGAGGAACATCGCTTGGCTCTCCTCAGGGCAGCCCCTCCAGGCTGTCATATGCTGATATAACGAAGAAGAAAAAACTGTCAGAACCATCAGATTCCTCTGAGGAAGAGACCTACGAAAGACCCTCGAAGAAGGCAGGCAGGAAGACCCACAAAGCAGTCAGGGAGGAGGAGGCAGAGCGCCTCAAAATGCAAGGCAGTCAATCTACAATAGAGATGACAATAGGAAGAAATACTAGAGGAAGATCCAACAAGGGAGGAATCCCAAATCCCTCGCCAGGTAAATAATGAAAATAGTCTCTTGGAATTGTAGAGGCCTGGGGACCCAACCAAAAATCGATGCCGTCAAAGATCTAATGAAAATAGAACCCTCAGACATCCTCCTGCTCCAAGAGACCAAAATCGATGGGCAAGCTCTCAAGGACATCAGCAAATCTAAATGGAAGAAGAATGAAGGAATAGCAGTCAGCTCAAGGGGAACCTCGGGAGGTGTTGCAACTCTCTGGCCGGAAGATCAGTTCCATATGTCTAACTGCCAAGAGACCCAGCACTGGATCTTCACGGAGCTCAAGCACCTAGAAAGTAAGTTAACTATAGCCTTATTCAATTTATATGTACCTGTTAACTATGCAGAAAAAAGAGACTGTTGGAATACCCTCTCGGCCTTCTTAGATCATCACTCCCTCAACAATATTGTTCTGGGAGGAGATCTAAACCTAGTCATGAAGCCAAAAGAAAAAAGGGGGGGAAACAGCAACAGAGACCAGATTCTCCCTTTTGTAGAAGAAATAATGCAGCAGTGGGACCTTCTAGATTTTGTCCCGGCAAGAGGCAAATATACCTAGACAAACAACAGATCTGGGCCTGACCACATCGCTGCCCGGCTGGACAGATTTCTAATAAAATCCTCCCTGCTGATGGAAAATCTCCTCATATCAACAAAAATACTTCCCAAGCTTTCCTCGGATCACAAGCCAATCCAACTCCTTTTGGCCCCTGAAGAAGATCTTGGCCCCATTCCCTTTAAATTCAACCCTCTATGGATCGAAAAAGACGGGTTCATGGACACTATCCAAACAGCTTGGGATATCCCCATCAACGGATCCCCAAGTTATGTGTGGGAGCAAAAATTAAAAGCCACCAAAAAAGCTCTTAAGGAGTGGCTAAGGAAACTCCATAACCCCACCACCCAGCAGAGGAAAACCGATGTTCAGCAGTTAGAAACCTTGCAAACAGGTATGGAAGGGCTTTACATAACCCCGGAAATCTTAAATAAAGAAGCAGCCTTACAAAGAAACATCCATCAATCCATCAGAAGGGAAGAAGAGCATTGGAGACTTAAATCTCGCAGCCTTTGGCTAAAGGCAGGAGACCGTAACACCTCCTTTTTCCATAGACAATACAAAGCTCGCCTATCACGAAACCATATCACAGAGATCAGAAATGATGAAGGGCAGATCTGCAATAAATTTGACCAAATAAAAATTGCAGCTGAAAATCACTACAAAGAATTATATGGCACAAGGCAGGAAGGAAGCAAAGAAGACACCGAAGATCTACTCCTTCACATTCCTCATCTCATCACCCATGAGGACAACCAGGCTTTATTGAAACCAGTGTCTGAAGAAGAAATCATCAAGGTTATATGGGCAATGGATTCAGATAAGGCCCCCGGGCCGGACGGCTTCACAATACACTTCTTCAAAGTCTGCTGGGACATCATCAAACCAGACTTGCTGAAAATGATACATGGATTCTTTGGGAAAGCCAAGATAGGGGGAGGCACTAACTCCACCTTTCTTGCTCTAATACCAAAAGAGGCCAATCCGGAAACATTCGGCAGGTTTAGGCCCATCTCCCTGTGCAATGCCTCTTATAAAATTCTGTCAAAAATTTTGGCAAATAGAATTAAACCCCTTCTGGACAAACTGATATCCAAAGCCCAAGGGGGGTTCGTCAAAGGCAGACACATCTTGGATAATATCATCCAAGTGCAGGAAGCTATCCACTCCAGCAAACAAAGGAAAGAGAAGGGGATGCTGATCAAGCTTGATATGGCTAACGCATTTGACAGAGTCAACCATTCCTTTCTCCTCCAAGTCCTCCGATCCTTTGGCTTTCCTCCTCAGTTCATCAACCTCATCAAAGCATGCATCTCATGCCCATGGATCGCCCCCATGGTCAATGGTCGACCAGCATCCTTCTTCCAAGCCCACCGCGGATTAAGGCAAGGCTGCCCCCTCTCCCCCTTTTTGTACATTCTTATGGCCAATTCTCTAAGCAGGAAGCTGGAAGCGGAAATGATCACTGGAGATCTCCCAGGAATCCGAATCGCAAATGCTCTAAACCCAATAAATCATGCACTCTTTGCAGATGACTCTATTCTGCTAGGAGGGGCCTCTACTAGAATAGCAACGAATTTCGATGCTGTTTTAAAAAGTTATTGCAGAGCTTCAGGAGCTGTGATAAATAATAGAAAGAGTTCGATCTTCGGATGGAATGTAAGTCAGCATAACCTAAATAATATTGGCCAGATCCTAGGCTTTGTGTGCTTCGCTCAATGGGACAGCATCAAATATCTAGGCTTACCTCTCACTTCTGGAGTCAATAACAGATCTTTGTGGCAGGGTGTCATCAGTAAAATCAAAGGATCACCTCCTGGGGAGGCTATTGGCTAACCAAGGGAGGGAAAATTATCCTGATTAAATCCGTCTTATCTGCCCTCCCCATTTATCAAGCCTCCTTTCTGCTGGCCCCGAAACACATAATGGAGCATATTTCTTGTCTTCTAAGAGACTTCCTCTGGAAAGGAGGCAGAGGCAACCAAAACAAAATCCATTTGGCTAGCTGGGATCTAGTCAAGCGGCCGATTCTGGAAGGCGGGCTTCAGATCAGAGACCCCGCTCTCTCGAATCAGACTCTCGGATGCAAAATCCTGTGGAAAATATATTCAGATCCCTCTCATCAGATCAGCGAAACGCTCATCGCAAAATATGCCCAGGGGATCTCCCTCAGGCACCTATCTTCAGATAATACAACAGCAGGCACATGCACCTGGAACCTCTGTAGGAAAAGCATAAGCAGCTTAAGAAAGCATCTTTACCGCATCCCAGGCAATGGGGAGGAGACCCTCCTCTGGAAAGATCGCATCATGAACAGGCCACCCCTCAGCTCTCACGCAGAAATCCGGGACATCAGAAAATGGCTTCATGATGCAGGAATTAGAAAGCTGAACGATATCTCCGAGTGGGATAGCAAAGGGAATTGGGTCGATTGGGTGCTCCCTCCTGTGCCTGTGCATCTTCAGCATCAAACCGAAACTCTCAAATCACTGCTCTTAAACGCAGCGCCTGTTCACCGCAGCATCGCAGACAGATGGGGGTGGGGAGACACTGGGTTCTACACGCCATCTTTGGGACACTCTGCCCTTCAGACCAAATAAGACAGCATGAGAACACCTTCATTCTGGAAACAGGTATGGCACGCCAAGGGACTTCCCAAAGTAAATTTCTTCTTTTGGATCCTCATGCAGAATAAGCAGCTCACTGGGGACAATCTGGCAAAGAGAAACTTTGTTGGGCCTCACAGATGTGCAATGTGCAAAAATTCAGGAGAAACAGCTTCCCATCTGTTCATTGACTGCGTATATGCCAAAGAAGTATGGTCTTTATCTCTGCTTGGTTTGCCCGTCTTCTCACCCCATCTCTGCTCCATTGCCGACCTTTTCTCTGAATGGAAAAATTTCTACCCCCATTCAATCCCAAAGAAATCCTTGTGGTACTCCATATGGCTCTCCATTCCCAAATTTGTGTGCTGGGAAATTTGGCTCGCCCGAAATGATCTAATCTTCAATAACTCCTCTCGCTCACCTGCCAAATCTGCTTCTATCGCCAAAGGCCTTCTCATTGAATCGCTCCTTCAGCATCCTCATCCCTCTAATTCCTCCCTCCTTCCCTCTGAAAAGGCCTGGCTGAACCTCCTCAGTCCCCTCCCCCCCAGCAAAGTCCGCTCCCTTCCCCCTCCCCTCCCTTCTCCCCTTTGGAAAATCAGAGAACCCGAAGATGCCTTTCAAATTCGGTGGAGGACCCAAAACATAACTTCAATATTCTTTGACGGTGCCTCGAAAGGAAATCAGGGGACTGCGGGAGCTGGAGGAGTCATTTACTTCGCAGACAACCTCAGGAAGGTTCACTTCAGCTGGGGTCTCGGCATCTCCACAAACAACCAGGCAGAGCTCCTTGCCCTCACAAAAGCCTTTCAAATAGCTCGGGACAAAGGCATCAAAGAATGCCAAGCATTCGGAGACTCAGAAATCCTCATAAGTAAGATCAACTCAGATACTCATTTCAGTAATGCAATCCTAAATAAGTCTCTGAACAGATTAAAGATAATCCTGCAAGACTTCACCTCTTTCAAAATTTACCATATCCTTAGAAGCCTGAATAAGGAGGCAGACGAAATGGCAAACAAAGGATGCCATCTAGCAGTAGGATCTTTCATCTACAATGGCAGCAGCATTAACTCAATCCGCATCCCTTAGCTTAAGAGCAGATCAATTCAAGAAGCAGGAAGCACGGAGCACACCAAGTTAAGCTCGTATGAGAGGAAAGCCTGATTTCTTCGGCTCATCACCTGTTCCAAGACACAGAGGGTTGATCTCAGGAAAATCTGGGGAAACCTTCCCATCATAAACTCAACCTCACAGGTAAGGAACAACCAGACAATGAGGAAGGCCTGCAAGTGTATAGGTAAGGAGATCTCAGAGATGGAGTTTTTCTATTGCCTTCTTATACAGAGTTGGATTATTAAATCGGAGTTGAAGTTTTAGACTGACAATGGGGAGAGTGCTTGCTGGAATTGAGGCGCTGCTTCTTGTATCTTGAATAGTATTCGAAAGAGAATGATTCCTCTGAAATGACAGGGGTTGAGAGTAAGCGGGAATGGATGCTTCAGATTGGGACTCTGTTCCGCCTGTAATTTCCTAAACGACAACTGTCATCGCATCCCATTATTTTGCCTGTACAATGATATCTGGAAGTGGTTCATTCGAAAGCTAGTCAGATTCATTTTGATACATCAACAGAAGAAACCGTAGAAATTTAAGCCTACTAATCATGATCAATAAGGCAAGAAATTAGAATGCAGCAGATCAAAACTCTCAATGGATCAAAGGGGATCGAAAATCCCTAAATCAAGGCCGAGTCCCTCCAAAAAACCAAAAATGATTTTTGGACTGCGCACTGGCTATTTCGTTCCTGCTTCTCAATGGGGACAAAAGCCAGACGTGCGTCCCTATCCAGCTATACCCATGGCAAACGTAGAACAGCGCCCTGAGAGGTAGGCAGCTCGCAGGCAAGCAGATTCCATTAAGGCGGAAACAGGACAGAAAGCAATGAAAAAGGCGGAAACAGGACAGCAAGAAATGTAAAAGGCTGAATATTCCTCGGTCCAATCAGAAAATTTCCTTTTTTTAATAAAGATATCCGTTACAGTTAAAAAAAAAAAAAATTCGTGACTTTAGTGATTTGCAACCCCACGGGTAGCATATTATGCTCCACATTACGAAGCAACATTAATTGACATATTACTAGAAATTGTAGAATTTGGTAAACGAGAAAACGAACTTGATAAATGAGAGAAAACTATGGTTAGAAATGCGATGTATAAAGCAACATACGGATTGGGAGAAAACAAACAATTTACATGTCAATGTAGATTGATATTTAATTGTAATGTTAGTTGTGTCATGGTTTTCTGATACAACCGGAAGGGGTAGAATATATATGTTTTTGTAGAAAATTTAATTTTTGTAAGTTGACAAGATCAGCCTTTGTCATATTAAAGATTTTTTATCGTGCCTCGTGGTATTTTCTTGAAGGCGTTTTTACTTAAAGAGAATTCTTTTAGAATGTTCTGTAAGTTTAGCGTTTACCAAATAATTAGTTGAAACGTTGTCTAAGCAATAGACAACAACCCCATCAAGTAGTCAGACATGCCTTGGCCAGAGCTTTTCTTCTGTAATTGTGGTAGGCGTTGAATTACAAGTATACTTGTGATTGACGTTGAATTATACAGGTCTAATGTTCATGGTCTGCACATTTTTATGACTTGTAATTTTTTAGGTTGTTAGTGACATATTGGTTGTCTTTTTTCATTGAAATTATAGTGGCGAGATTTGATTACGAAGACGTATTTAAATACAATTGTTATGAAAAAAAATCCACAACTAAAAAATCCAGCATGGATCCATTCAGAAGTATACACATCAGAGATTTGAAAATGTATTTACAAGAATTTCAGTATCACGAACGCGCAATGAACCATGAAAAATATTCCTTCTCCAACGAATTTGCAACGTGGTTTATATTCATAGATTTCTCCCCTTTTTGAATCTTTTTGAGGTTTTTGGGTTGTTTCTGGCCTTTGTAGGTTGAAGATAGTAAAAAATAGGTTCACTGTGTTACGGCACTCATATGCATCCGGATATTGAGTACTTTCTATGCCATTGTTTTTCTTCCTCACTTGAAGGTTGTTATGGTCTGGTGTCTGGAGAGAATTTACACTGTTCATAATTAATTAATTCTTTCTATATCACACAACAGTGCTTGTAGTTTAGATTTCGTTGGGGCCCTGAACTCATTTATTTGATGGGGATGACGTTTAACAAATTTCAAAAAGATTTGAATCGCACTTGTCGTCACTCGTAATGATAGCGACATGCACATATACAGAAACCCGACATTTTCAAGCCACGTTGAGTGTGAGGCGAGAGATTGTTTCAATTGCGAGGGAAAGAAAGGAAATGAAATTGTTTAAATCTCTAGATTCTTTTGCTTTGGTTCATTACGTTAAAAATGAAATAATGAATTATTTGTTTCTAAAAGATTCCAATTTTTGAATATTTTAATAATAGATTCATTGTCTTAACAATATATTGATTTAACTCTGTTTCAGATTCTTTTGATTCGGTCACTGACATTCCAAACTGACATAATTAAATTATTATTTGAAAAAATATGTATTTTTACTAATTTAATTATATAGGAATGTTTTTTAATTAAATTATTTATTTGAAAAATATGTATTTTTACTAATTTAATTCTACAGGAATTGTTTTTAGTTTGATTTTTTAGAAATTTTTTTGTTGGTTTTTTTTCTAATTTCTCTATAATTTCATAAGAATTTATTGAAATGAGTAACCCCTAGAAATCACAAATTTGATGAGTACCTCTACACAATGGAAGTGCTCTAGGAATTTTTTAGGGTACTTAATTTATATATACAATTAAAAAAAACTAGATTTTGTGTGTTGTGGAATAAATTTACAAAAATTATTAAAATAGAGTTTTCCATGACACTCGCATATTTAGTTAAAACGTAAAATGAAAAGTAAAAAAAAAATACAAAAACGTCGTCAAATTTTAATTTGACAGGCAAAAAGAATTTGAAATTCCAGGCCTGATGAAAACTATCGAAAGATTCTATCCAGCCTCTGTGTTAACATTTTGCTTTGAAGAAAGGAATGAAACCTAGCCTGCCTCGTTGTTTGGGTGGTTAATTTTTTATTAAAGTGTTTAAATCATTTTTAGATGGTGGAAATGTATAGAGTATCATCAAAAAAAATATTTATTTTAGTATTCAAAAATTTTACCGAGATGGGCGACCTCCCGGGAAGTCCTAGTTACCGGGTGCTAGCCTCGGAAGTGATGATTGACGTTGTGTGATTCATTTCACTAGTTTCAATCCCACTTCTTCACCCCTGTGAGCATCACCCGATGCAATGAGTGCTAAGTGGACTGTTCAAAAATCATGAAAAATTAGTCAGTGACGACTACATCTCATGGAAATGGTCATAGATGAATGACTTTCTCAATGCAATTGAATCCCAAAAAGATGATATCTAATATAATGCACTGCAAAAGACCCTCAATACTTAAATACATAAGAGTGGAGGGAGCTCTATTGGAATGGTTCATGAGGCACAATACTTGCTAAGGTTTTGCAAATGGGGTAGCAAGCTAAGTGGGCTTGATTGTGGGGAAAACTCCACAGTTAAGTGCATTTGAGCCAGAAGCAGTCTGGGATGGGTGACCTCCCAGGTAGTCCTGGTTACCGAGTACAAGCCCCAAAAGTGATAATTGACGTTATGTGATTCATTTCACTAGTTTCAATCCCACTTCTTCACCCCTGTGGGCATCACCTAATGCAATGAGTGCTAAGTGGACTATTCAAAAATCATGAGAAATTAGTCAGTTACAACTACTTCTCATGGAAATGGTCATAGATGAATGACTTTCTTAATGCAGTTGAATCCCAAAAAGATGATATCTAATATAATGCAATGTGAAAGGCCCTCAATACTTAAATACATAAGAGTGAAGGGAGCTCTACTTGAATGGTTCATGAAACACAATATTTGCTAAGGTTTTGCAAATGGGGTAGCAAGTTAAGTGGGCTTGATTTTGGGGAAAACTCCACAGTTAAGTATGCTTGATCCAGAGGCAATCTGGGATGGGTGACCTCCCGGGAAGCCCTGGTTACCGAGTGCAAGCCCCGGAAGTGATGATTGATGTTGTGTGATTCATTTCACTAGTTTCAATCCGACTTCTTCACCCCTATGATCATCACCCGATGCAATGAGTGCTAAGTGGACTATTCAAAAATCATGAGAAATTAGTCAGTGACGAGTACCTCTCATGGAAATGTTCATAGATGAATGGCTTTCTTAACGCAATTGAATCCAAAAAAGATGATATCTAATATACGTCATGTGTCAACCACTGGGGCCGGCGGGGCTTGAACCTAACCAACTCGCCTCTCGGGTGGCCCCAAAACCAAAATGTGTTAAAAAAAATTCCATCATTGGCCGCTAGTTGTAACAAAATGCACCAACAAAAATGTGCCTAAGTCGGGTTTGCACTGGGCCTCAAGCGCCCCACTTGGGCACGTCACTAACGGCCAAAGTGGCCAATCGTTGGCGATTCCACCCATCCAATGATATCTAAACACTCATATGTCATTCTAAGAGGGGACTAGAAGAGTTCAGGCATGCGGACCAAGGATGCTAAATCTTTTCTGGGATATTCCATGAAGAATCTTTGAGGAATCTGAAAGATCACCTAGGGGGGTGACTTTTCACAGTGATGGAAACATGTCAACTTTACACTCAAAATAACCAAAATTTCGCAGAGAACGCGATGGTGTAGTCCATTTCCCAATCTGAGCAGTAGAAATTTAGGCAGCGAGCAACAAGGAATCTTGGCATAATCTTGTGGAATCTAAAAAATTCCATTGGAGATGATTTTTTACCAAGGCAGAATGATGCCAACTTTATAGTCATTTTTCACAGAATTTTTCCAAGAGCGCAGTGGTGTGCTCAGAATCTTCATCCGAGCAGCAAATGTTTTGGCCATCTTCATGAAGGAACCTTTTGAGGAATCTTTGATATTCCCGAGGATCCAAAATTTGACGGTGTCAGAAAGTGGCAAAGTTTATAGTCGTTTGACCCAATTTTGCACCACAAATTCAGTGGTGATGTCTGTTTCAGTAGTTGAGCTTTTCATTTGTTGGCCAACCCTGAAAGTGGAAATATATGATATAGTGATGTCATGCCTTTCTTTGATTTGCTGAGATGATGTTTTTGTTGTTGAGATCCCTGATTATTATTATGTTGAGGGATACTTGTATGCCACTTCATGTGAGATTTTATTAGCTTATCATGTTGATGGAGTGCCTATTTGAGTGGGAGTTCCTATAGGGAGAACGTCTCGTGGAGAGACATGCCACTCTGGTTGAGGGAATTTATTCTTGTAATGACAAAGAATGTACCATGTACTCATCATCATCTTGTAGCAGTTAACGAAGCAACCTCCCCACTCTTAACTCCAGGGCCCGGAGATGTAACCCATGCTGGGTGAGCTCTGTTATCAATATGTTTGTGCCTGTGATTTAATGGTTGTTGTTATGTTTCATCTTCCTTAAATCATGCACATGTGGCTTTACATACTCTTTCATATGCACTTTTGCTAACATCACAGAAGTAAAATATCTTGGTTAATTCTGGTAGTTGAGGAGATCAAGATCAAGTTTGGTATCAGAGCGGTCTTCTCCCAGATGTGAATTGTGAGTGTGAATAATTGAATATGCAAAAAGAAGGGAAATGGAGAACAATAGAGACCTCTACAAGAACCTCCTCTGGATGGCATGCGTGGTGGACATAATGTATGCAGATTATGAGGAGAAGATGGCAAGAGAGGAACAAGAGAAAGAATGAGCAGCGGATGATGCTCCAACTACCCCCTCGAGTGAAAATTCATCTTCTTCATCATCTTCTTGTCATTCATATGAGGAGGTCAATCAGAGACTTCAAGCAAAGAGTGTTGAATTGATTAGAATTCTACAAGAAGAGAAAAAGGAGAAGCAAAGATTGCAGCTTCAGCTAGGAGCCACGGAAGAGGCCTTGGAAAAGTTGAAGCACAGCGAAAGCTTAGTGAAGCCATCATTACAGTTTTAGAATCGACAACTAAGGTAAACAGTGTTGATAGTTCTTAAGTTTCTTTTTCACGTGACACTATTTCTGTTAGAAACATGTAGGCACCCATTTCAGGAACAGGCATGAGACCCCTTACCAAGATGGGGTATAAAGCAGGAGGAATTGGTGTTAATGACCAAGGAATGACTCAGCCATTGGAGGTTGTACAAATACATCGATTTATAGGTTTGGGGTACGCTAAAGGAGAGTGATCGAAGGCAGCTAAAGCATCCAATACATTGCCGAAGCCATCGGAGAAAGAAGATGATTGGAACACATCACAATCCTCCCATGACATTGCACGTTGCAGGGGAAGAGCTAAGGCAAGATCTCATCACCAAGATCGCACCAGAGATAGCCAAAAGAGGTATAACAAGCCTTAGTACTCTAAATTTCATTTTGATTACAAGCATGTTAATGATGAACATAAATCATGTCATAGAAAACTATGTAGTTTTTGTGGTTTACATAACCATGTGGTTGTTGAGTGTTGGAAGAGAATGGCAGCAAGAAAGGGGATGAGACGTGAGAGGCCTTCTACACATTAGGTAAGGAAGAATATAAAGCAAGTCTAGAGGAATAAAACTTTTTGTAATCATTGCAACAGAGCTGGACATCAAAGAGCCACGTGTTGGAGGCTCTATCCATAGCATCGTCTTAAGGACAAAGAGCCCGTGCTAAAGCCAGTTGGTGAAAATGTTCGACAAGTGAATCTGCCACATTCATGGCGGTCCATTTTGTTGACTAAGAGATGGTTTTACTACATATGCTAGCTTGACATGGCCTCAATTTTTGTAAATCATGTGTTGTGATATAAATGTAACCGTGATGATGTGTTTTGCATGACTTATTAAAGTAACAGTGATGTTTGGCCTTTTGTTGATAGCCGGAGTATTGGTTTCCATTATGACGTAAACTTGACTGAACAGTGTGTCTTATAAAGTCTTGGAAAGTATGGGGATAATCGGGTAATGATTGGTCATGTAATTGAGCATGTAATTTGCAAATATTGTACTACAAGTTTGTAGAGGATGCAGGTGTAAGCTCATCACTTATGGCTCCGAAGAACAAGGGTGAAGGAGAATGATGTGTGACCTGTCAGGACACTTGTGGTGCAGAAACTATACATAGAAGTTTCAAATTATGTTCATGCTTTTGGAGGACCAAAATCTCCTCAATGGGTAGGAATGATCTAGGTGGCTCTAGACACGCTCAAAATTCAGAAGTGGCTTCAGAAAAGCTCAAAAATGAAAGTCTTCAGATTGGCGTGGAACTAGGACTAAATCGTAGTGCTCGTTTTCCTACTTCCAATGGTGCAGACGACACTCAAATCCAAGATTGTATGCTCAAGTTATAGCTGGTCAAAGTTTTGGTCAAACTTGGCCAAGTGGCAGTCACCAACAAGGCAACAATTTGGTAGAATATCGACACATGGAATCCGACTATAGGAACAAGTGAATTTGTTACCTACTTAATTTGTCTAGTGACCCTTATTTTTTGACAAATTGAAAATGACCATATTGTTCATAAAAATATAAAAATATATATTGAAATAAGGGTGGCAAACCGTCACACCCCAACTGCAACATACATATATATTACATATACAGGTGGACGGGCTGCCTCTGAAGGACGCGCCCAATCCCAACGGATGTCATATATTATAACGGGGCCATCCCCCAACGACTATACGTCATGTGTCAACCATCGGGGCTGGCAGGACTTGAAACCGTCTGGCCAGCCTAATCGGCCCGCCTATTGGGCGGTTCCAAAACCAACGCCATTTAAAATACATGCCAACCATAATATATAACTCCCAAAAACAAAAATGTGTTAAAAAAATTGCAACATTGACTGCAAGTTGTAACGAAGCACGTCAACATAAATGTGCCTAAGTCAGGTTTGAACCTGGGCCTCACCTACCCCACTTGGGCACGCTACCAATGGCCCAAGTGGCCAACCATTGGTATTCCGCCCTTCCAATGATATTTAAAAACTCATATGCCATTCGCATGGGGGACCGGCAGAAGTCGGGCACGCAAACCAAGGAAGCAGAACCTTTTCTAGAATATTCCATGCAAAATCTTGGAGGAATCTGAAAGATCCCCAAGTGGATGACTTTTCATAGTGATAGAACATGTCAACATTATACTCAAAAGAACCAGAATGTCACAGGGAATGCAATGGTTTGGTCTGTTTCCCGATCTGAGCAGCATAAATTCAAGCGGCCAACAACAAGGAATCTTGGTAGAATCTTATGGAATCTAAAAGATTCCCTTGGAGGCTGATTTTTTACCGAGGCAGAATGATGCCAAATTTATAGTCATTTTTTACAAAATTTTATAACGAGCAAAATGGTGTACTCAGAATATTCATCCGAGCAGTGGATTTTCCAGCCATCTTCAAGAAGGAACCTTTGGGGGAATCTTCGAGATTTCCAAGGATCCAAAATTTGACGATGTCTGAAAGGGGAAAATTTTATCGTCATTTGACACAATTTCGCGCCACGAATTCAAAGGTGATGTCCATTTCAGTAGTTGAGCTTCGCATTTTTCAGCCATTGCTAAAAGTGGAGGTATATGATGCACTGATGTCATGTTTTTCTTTAATTTGTTGAGATGATGTTTTTGTTGTTGAGATCCCTTATTGTTATTATGTTTAGGGATACTTGTATGCCACATCATGTGAGATTTTATTAGCTTTTCATGCTGAAGGAGGACCCATTTGAGTGAGAGTTCTTATAGGGAGAACGTCTCATAGAGAGACATATTACTCCAGTTGAGGGAATTTATCCTTGTAATGACAAAGAATGTACAATGTACTCATCATCATCTTGTAGCAATTAATGAAGTGGCCTACCCACTCTTAACACCAGGGCTCGAAGACGAAACCCTCGCAGTGTGAACTTCGTTATCAATGTGTTTATTTCATGTGATTTGATGGTTGTTGCTATGTTTTATCTTCTTTAAAGCATGTACATGTGGCTTTTCATACTCTTTCCATATGCAATTTTTCTAACGTCACAGAAGTAAAATATCTTGGTTAATTCCAGTAGCTAAAGAAAGCTGGATCAACAAAAGGCATGTAACGAGTGAGTATCTAGAAGGAAATTAATAGTACTATCCTAACAGGGGCACACTAGAGAAAATAAATATTTGTTAGTTATCTTGCGAAATAGTTCACATCGACACAATGAACATTAAAGCAAACACACAACACATTCAACAAAATAAGTATTGAAGCCAATGAAGTAGTTCAATTTCCTAAGTACATGTGAAGAAAACATATACCGCAAACATCTAAATAATAGTCTTACAATATTCATGATACATGCATGAAAATGTGTTGACTCAATGAGCTTCTGATTATTGAATGAAATATCCAAGTACACAGTTACAATGGTGAGACACTAACTCCAATAGAGGAAAATTAAGTCACTTATTTCTTCTCCAAGGAATGATCTTCTCTCCAATGCCAAGCTACAGAAGCCAAGGTTATCTCTCCAAAGGTTAAGCCTCCAAAATCCCTTTGCTTGAATTATGAGGGTGTATTTATAGCAAGAGGAATGACATTTCATATCCCCATGACTCTTGAGCTTCCCTCATGACTCTTAGATTTCTATGTGACCTTTGGAATTTTATATGACTTTTGGACTTTTCCTAAAGACTCGTGACTTTTCATATTCCACATATGACTCTTGGACATCCACACATTACATTTTGTCATTTCCTTTGGATAATTACATCATCGCCTCTAGAAATGATGTGGAAAGGCATATGGGCACACATGTCATTGTGATGGCACTGGTCCAGGTCATAACTTGACAATGATGACATGGACTCCATGATGAAGTGGAAATTCCAAGTTGTTCCTCCTGCTACTTTGTCATCAATATTTGTGAGAGGTTTGTTCAATACTTCATCTTTATGAAAGATATGCTTTGTTCTTCATCTTCACTCTCCAAGGGGTTGAATGATATGGAGTCTTCTTATCATCCTAATCTTTTTTCTTTTGTCGTACACTAGTGTCCCTTCATAATTCTTGCTTGGTGATCATTTTTTTTGTAGTCTTCATGAGTGTCACCTTCCATGGTCTCCTTATCATCTTTCTTGAACACTAACTTGTCATGTCAAGACATAGTACTTGCAATTGAAATTCACTGCATCAATCTAGAAAACCCCTAGTCTACATCTCTTCATGAAATCCTTTGTTTGACTTGGAATTGAGTACTAGACAGGGAGGAAGGCTCAGGTAGTGCGTAGTTCCAAAGGCCATGAGTGAGGTACTGATTCTTGTGACTGTGCAATGCGCAGCACTGGAGGTGTAGGAGATAAGTTTGCACAGTCAAGGGTCACGGTGAGGCAGGGTTGCCCATTGTAACTACACAATGCGCAGTTGAGTAGAGAGAAAAGGCTAGAAAATTTCACAGTTGCTTAGTATAGGAAGGTAGGGAGACAGATTGTTGCTTGCAAATGTGCAATGCACATAAGGAGACTGGATGTCGGGCAAGATTGCATAGTCCTGGAGTTCATAAGGCAGTTCTTGGGCATTGTGACTGCGCAATGTGGAGTCCTTGGAGGCAGAGACTATGCATTGCACAGTTCTAGGAGGTGAGGGTGTATTCTTGAAGCTTTCAACTGCGTAATGCGTAGCTCAAGAGGGCAAAGTGAGCTCAAGTTGGTCAGGTATGAAACTTTCTAGAATTTGACTAAGTGAGGGATCAATGAGGCAAATATGAAACCAAGGTTGGAGTTGAACATGATCACACACTCAACACAATCTATGACACAACATTAAACACTTAGCACTCATAATCGACATGATCCCTTAATGCGATGGCAAGGCAACATTCTCCTCCAAGTGCGACACTTAAGATATACTTTACAATGACAATGACAACACTAGTACGATAGTGCATAAAACTTTGGGAATGAGTCTAATACATGTCTTCATGATAGATAGGACCCATTGGTATCAAATGTTCCTCTTGAAATGAACCATAACTTTGCTTTTACAATGTGCAACACTTCCCATGCCAAAAGAAGACACTTGTGAAAGCAAGAGAAAAGTGCAAATGACACTCGCAAAAACTTAAAGAAAGTGAAAGTGACACATGCCAGAGCAAAGATAACCTAAAAACAACACTTATTAAAGTGAATGCAAGAAAAAATGACAGTTGTGAATGTGAAAGTGACACTTGTGAAAACAAAGGTGCATTAGAGCGATAGTTGATAAAACTAACCGAAATAGAAGTGTAATTGCAATTGAACTAAGGAAGACTGTCAATGGAGAGTATGCACTGACTATTGCCATGTATTGTGCAGTACAATGTGCTTATGGATTGCGTAGTCACTGTCACCGGTAATTGGGTAAGCCTTACCTTCAAGAGTTGTGCAATGCCTATGTAATCATGTATCAAAAGGAGTGTGTTTGTGAATTCATCAAAGACTAAACATGTGTGAGCAAATGAATTTTACACTTAGAAGAAGACCTAATACTTTGCAAAACATTAGACGACCATGAAGTGACCATGGAACAACAAATCGCAAGGTCCTTAATAGGTCCAAAATTCAACTCTAAGAACAAAGTTTGAAATGTGTTTGTGACAACGACAACAGTAAGGTTTCAAAAATGATCATATATTATGTGTTTCTAGTTTCTTCCTGGAAATGAATTATACTAAGTGATAAAGAATACCAATTCTTATTATCACTGATGAAATCTTTAATCTCCTATGACCTTTATAAATATCAACGGTCTCACCTAATGAACATCTCCTAAAATGCATATTATCTACATAACACTTATAAAAAACCCCTAAACCCCTATCATTACTCACTACTAATAGTGTACCATAATCATTAACTAATCCCTTTCTTATTAATTTATCATTACTAAAATACTTTAAAAATTAATTTGATTACTAACCTCCAAACTCCAAGTATAATAACTTTTTCATGTAATTTTCATTATAAAAAACCTCAATCCTTCAAATAGAACAAATAAGTGATAGAACAAATGCTTTCACTTATTATTTAAGACTTTCCTCAAATTCTCATTCTAAAATATTTCCAATTATAATAATCTTTTAATATATTTTTTATTAAAAACCCTTAACCCTGAGGATAAAACAAATCCTTCTTTATTTTACAACAAATCCTTTTTTATTTTACATTCTTCTCGAACCCTCTTTCTAAAATATTATTTTGATTTCTTTTATAATCCAATACTTTGAACCCTCATTCTAAAATATTGTTTGATTTCTTTTATAATCCAATAATTCCACTTAATTACTTCACATTTTATCCCATTCACATTTAAACATTTTTCAAATAAAAATAACAACTCCTCACCCTCATCTTTTACAAATATTACTAAAAATAAAACAAATCCTTTCTATTTTATATTCTTCTCGGGCCCTCATTCTAAAATATTATTTTTATTTCTTTTATAATCCCATACTTCCACTTAATTACTTCACATTCTATCCCATTCTCATTTAAACATTTTTCAAATAAAAGATAACGACACCTCACCTTCATCTTTTGCAAATATTGCTAAACAGTTATATCATTTGAGTTTTAATACAACATGACATTTTGTCACTTTTCTGATTTGTTTGCAGATATATAAGTCAAGTCAAATGTTAAATGCTCAGCATTTCTCTTTTTTACATTAATTTATACCAAGCTCCTATATGATAGTGTTGATCACGGTATAAATTTAACGAGAACTTTCATTCCTAAGGAAAAAATTATTGTGAGTTTTTTTTTAAATGGTATTTTGCATTATGTTTGATTTTTATTATTATTTAAATATCATGTATTACATTTTTTTAGGCCTAGTAATGTAAGTTTTGTGTTTGTCTTCGTACTCTAGGTTTATGTTTTATATCACTTTAAAAATATCAAATAGGTTATTTTTATTATATATTTAATTTTGTGAATGGTGAGGAGTTTACTTTTTTGTTTTATTTAATCTAAAAAAATATTATATATTAGGAAGAGCAAATAGGAATCCCACATAAAAGATTAATATTTTAATTAATTAAATAATAATTATTAATTAATTAAAGTTATGATTTAATTGTCTAATCATATTATCTTATTAGATTATTTATTATAATTTTAAGCAACTATTTTTTTTTTAATACATTCAAACTATGAGTAAGCTATGAGAGGCAGATTCATTGTATAATCTCAGCTTCTTGTATGAGACTAGAGAGGTTAATTATTTTTATTAATTAAATAATTATAATAAATTTTAATTATGATTTAGCTTTGATTATTGAATAATCATATTCATCTTATCATATTATTTACTATGATTTTAAAGCATATTAAACAACGATTAAATTTTGATAAATAGACTTGATTTTATAAATAAATAAATTCAAATTAAAACTAAATTACTATGATTTTAAAGCATACTTTCAGTCTTATACAACCATTAAATTTTTATGAATAAATCTGACTTTAGAAATAAATAAATTCAAATTAACTCACAAGTACAATTTACAGTGCTCCTTCTTAGACCTCTCATCTCTTTTGGCTATAACTTTTCCATTAATCAACTTGGTAGATTCATATTCACAACAACCTGCAAACATTAAATGAAGTTAATAAATATCAATTCAAATCAAAATAAATGAATCCTTGAGAAACCAAAACAAAATCTAAACTAATTAAAAAGATTAAAACTTACATATTTTGCATAAGTGGGTGTGTTGTGCTTCACTAAATTGATATATAGAAATAGATGGATTACAAAAATAGTCAATGTTAAATTATTAATTTTATTTTTATTTTATTTTTATTTTACTGAGTCAAAATGTTTACATAACATAACAAGATATTACAACATCTCTTCTAAAATGTGTTGAAAAGCTTTTTAGCTCAATAATAAGTTATGTAAAAACTCAAATTCTCCATTATTAATTATGGAAAAATTATTATTACAACTACTTGCCATTTTATAGAAAAATCATATTTTTTTACATTTTAGTAAAATCAATTGTGTATATATATATATATATATATATATATATATATTGACATTTCTAAAAAATTAATTAAATATCATTAATAACTTAAATTCTAAAAAATTAATTAAATATCATTAATAACTTAAATTTTTTTAAATCTCAGTAAATAAAAATAAAAAACTAAAATACCATAAAGATTCATCAAATTTAACCAGAAAATTATTTTAAAAAATAAACTCTTGTGTACCAACACGAGGTGGCCTGACACCAAAGTGTATGTGATGAAAGACCCTGACCAGAAGAGAAGCGACAAGAATCAGCTCACTGCATTCTTCACCACTAAAATTCACAGGTCCTTACAATTACATTATAAATGTGTATATAGTGTTATACAGGCACCAGATACGTAATATTCAAATTAGATAATTATCAGCTTGACCAATCAAACGCTCACTGACACCGAACGCTGCTGACACAATATAATACATACAGAGAATATCTGTGTCAGGTTTTACTCTGTTGCTGATTATGACATAAGTGACTTACTGATGAAAACTTCATTACATTTGTCTCGAAAGATTCTATCCAGCCTCTGTGTTAACATTTTGCTTTGAAGAAAGGAATGAAGCCCAGCCTGCCTCGTTGTTTGGCTGGTGAATTTTTTCATTCAAAGTGTTTAAATCATTTTTTTCAAGGGTAGAAATGTATTGAGTATCATCAAAAAAAAATTATTTTAGTACTCAAATTGACAATTGTAATTTAGATTATTAAAAAGAATCGTTTAAATTCTTTTTTGGATTGCGAAAATGCAATGAAAATCATCAAAAACCCCTTATTCTAATACTCAAAATCCTTGAACTTGACCATTGTAATCTAGATTTAACAAAAATAAACAAAATTTCTCGAAATCATAGCCAATTTTATATTGTTTTCCAAGAAAAAAACAGACTATGCTACAAAAAAAAATCCATTAATACTCTGGCATTATTCTTAGTGCTATATAAAATTTGTAAATTTGAGAGCAGAATGGGATGGGCTTAGATCTTAAAGGAGTTGTCTATAATGCGACTTTTTGGAGATTCCGGTGACGGAATTCGCCGGAAGAAATGAGGTTAAACCTTGATTTTTAGCAGTTAAAATGGTTTTTTAACTGCATATTTGGATTCAGCGTCCTGAAAAACCCCTGGGAGCCTCTGATTGTGCAGAAACTAGCTATCAAACTTGGGATTCCAATGAATTGCTGCCAGATTTTGACCGGAAAAATCGGCCAGAAAAACTTTCAAAAAGTCGCGTTATAGACAACTGCAATCTTAAACGGGATACAGAGCTCTTATAACCATAACTCTCTGCCCCACTTAGAGGGAATGTTTCAATGTCAGTGCCAGTACGGTCGTCAGAAGTCCTATTTGCCCCTAACACTGCAATATAAATACACAAACTCCGGAAAAAACAAACACAAACTGTCAAAATCCAGATCACAGCAGTCTAGGAATAAAGAGCTTTGCTTCTCTACTTTATTCATTTTTTATTCAAACGAATCTAACTGTCCATTACAACTGCCAGGTGAGCCATTCAATACTCAAGAAACCCTTACATTGTTAATAAGATAAGATGGCCAACACAGATCTCCAAGATGAATACTCTTAAAACAAATTAAGATGGTCCTATGATTTGTTTGGTTAGTGAAAGCGAACCAGCACTGTTTTCACCAATTTTTTCCTTGTATAGTGTTCCCTTTTCCTTGTATAGTGTTCCCAAGTGCGCCAGAAGGGAAAAAAAAGAGAACACATCGAAAATATCTGGGAGGAAAGAGACCCATCAGCTTACAATTTTTACCAGAGGCCCGTGCTGAAATGAGAAAAAGTAGGGATCGCAACTAAATAAGACAATTGTCAGATTGCAGAACCAGTTACCAGTTACCCAAGACAACAGACCTGCAAGTTTTAGCAGTAACCCATTCGGATCCTAGCTGAAGAAAACGATTATCAGATTGCAGAACCGGTTACCAGTTACCCAAGAAAACATACCTGCAAGTTTTAGCAGTAACCCATTCGGATCCTAGCTGAAGAAAACGATTATCAGATTGCAGAACCTGTACAGTACAGTTACCTATGAAAGTTTTAGCAGTGACCTATACGGATCGCAGCTAAATAAGACAATCATTAAATTGCAAAATATGTGCCCTGTTATCCATGAAAAGAGACATGCAAATTTTAGCGCTGACCCATCTACTTGACTCTACTAGCTGTTGTTTCAGGGAACCAGGGTTCGCCATTCAAATTCGATCTTTAAGCAACGGTATAGTTTCGGAATAGGATTTTAAGCAACGGTATATTTTTGGAATAGGATTTTCTAAAAAAATATAAGCTATGCATACTATCTCAAAGTTGGAGTTTAAGGTTTTTTTTTCAGGGGAGGGCAAACCCCCTTGAAGAAGCGGTATATGTTTCATGTGCTGCATCGCAGCCTTGGCAGGATTTGATACTGGGGCATGAAAACCGACCACCCGGACGGTCCCAACCTACACTCATGTGTGAGAGAGTTTAAGTTTTATATATTTATTTTTTAAAGAAAAAGGAAAAAAATATTTATATCTTTACAATATGGTTTTTAGAATTTTTATTTAAAAAAATAAAAAATTAAGAAATGAATAAAATAAAAATAAAAATTTATAGATACTTTAAATTTAATAATGCGAAAATATTTTTGGCTATATATAAAGTTAAGAGTTTCCAAATCATTTTTTTAATTTTTTTGTCTTTTTTCTCTATTAGCTTTACAAATTTTCAACATTACAAATGACATATAAGTATTTTGATTATAATTGATTACTCATTTAATTTATATGGCTGTGCTAATTGTAAAATTTGTATCTAATTATTTATGAAAATAAAGTTACAATTTTACCAAATTTTAGTAACCCATCTATCATTATAAACTATAAAAAATGAATTATGGCATGTATCTTCTGGCTAACAACCAATAGAGAAAAAATAAATAGTAGTTTTTTTTAATAAATAAGATATATTTAACCAGACTGTTTTTTTGTTTTGAAAATTATGGAAATTTTGGCCAGATTTTGATAAAATTTGGCAGTGATTTTTGTAAATCCAAATTATGGCTGTCAAACTTCAAGATTTTAGGTGCTCCACATATTTTGCCCCGACAAAGCAAAAAGAAAAAAAAAATCTTGTTTTCATTGTCAAAATAAAAATTATCCAGTAATATATGCAGACACTACAGCCAAACTACAGTTAACAATTCAGGTTTGTAGATTCTAATAAGCTGATTTAACAAAAATGCCATGCAAAACATATTCAGAAAGTTTAGAATTTAGAACCCATTAACAGCATTAACAGTATTTTCCACCTGGAACGCTAGGTTGGCAGATCTACTCCTCCCATAAGGGGCAGTAGAGTCTACAGATCCGAGTAGTTGGGTAAGAATATCTATTATTTTTAACAAATTTCTCATAGAATGATTCGATTTTATCTAATTATCTGTTTAAAATAATAAAACTAAAAAATCAGATGTAATTGATTTTCTCGATCCATTCTATTTAAGTTGATTTTTAATCTACGTTTCGAATCTATGACTTAGGTTCATCATCAAGAAATCATTAACGGTTTAACGGGTGTAGTCTTCAAAAACTCATGGTTTAAGATTTGCACCATTCAAGTGGCCAATAAACTCATGGTTTGGCCCTCGAGAGTACAATTGTTGTGCAAGATTCCTTCTCCCAATCCAGAAAGGCCAGAATGTGCTTTCCCACATCTACCCCCTACTTGTCAATGTGCTTTCCCACATCTACCCCATACTTGTCTTGGTTGGGTTGGTCTTCTTGCTTAATGTGCTTTTTTTTTCACTAATGATTTTAGGTGAGCCCATCCGGAAGGGTTTTATCCTTAATTTTATTGAACTAAGAAGAATTGAACCCGCTCTTCATGAATGACTTTAGCTACTTATCCTAGCTTCCTTATTTGCTTGTTATTTTAAGAAAAGGAAAAAAATATAAAACAAATAACATATAGACATATAACCGCGCTTCATGATAGAGGGCCAATGACTTGGCTACCCATAAGAGTTTCTTTATGCGCTTGTTATCCTAAGAAAAGAAAAAATATAGAAAACAAATAACATATGGACATATAACCATTTTTTTGTAAGCTTGGTGTATCCTTCCTTTTTATTAGAATATAAACAAGTTACAACCACATAAAAGCAAGGTAGGTGGTTTCAACTTGCCCATCGGGAAACCAAATTCGTTAAAAACTATTTGCATAAAGACTAATCAAAAATAACTGAAAGTGAGCATTCTATTCATCCTGCTCGGTGGAGACAGATTCGACTAGGGCCGGATCTTTAGCACTAGAGCCTAGCAGCTCTTTCTGCAAGAACAGACAAGGGAAGTGTCTCTCAATGCGGCCAAGGCGTCCTTGTTTCTACATTTGAAATTGCAGCTTCTGAAAATCATGTTTATAAATAGGAATCTTGAACAGCAGTCGCCATGCTCATCGAGATTTTCTCCATGGCCTTGCCCAGGAGACTTTTCATCAACCAATATAAATACAGGGTCTATTTAAATTGAGTCACTCGCCCTCAAGTGTGACCACGATCTAGAACCAGGAGTCTCCAGTCCTCCATTTCAACTTCATTCGCGCTCGCCTAGCGGTTTAATTCCACCTCCCATTCTTCTATCAACCTTCTGATCTCGTCGTTGGTTCCTTCCTTGTATGTTATGGCCGCTTCATTTGTAAGGTTAGCCATTGTCTTTCTACCGTGTCACTTGCCTGAGGAGCTTGGTTCATCCTCCGAATCAGTCACCTGAGGTCTCTTGCCTCGACCCTTACCTTTTGTCATTATGCCCATTGCCACACCGTCACGATGCTTGCCCGCAAAATCCTGTGGAAATGGGGAGACTAGCCTCGATACTCTTCGCACTCGAGAAGGATTATCGTGTTGAGGACCTAATATGGAAACAAAACACCAGAATTTCCAAAACATTATGTTTTTTTTTTTTTCCATCACGTGCAAGCTTTACCATTCCACAAAGTCTGTCACCTCAATTGGGCTTTCATTCACTAGCCCCCAGGTTCAATTGCATAACAACAGAATTTAAAGATCCCACACGCAGTATGTCCATTACCTGCACCCTATTACGAATCCCTTTTCCGCAGATGATGTCCCGTCATAACCATTGCCTTGTAAATGCTTCGACCTAGGCCTTGGGTACGAGGCCCCAACCACTTTCCAACCACAGACCCTGTAGCAAGGTGACTAAGGCCGCTAATTTCAAGCCCCTCACCTCCACTACCGACATTTGTATGACCATTCCCCCAACCCGGGTGACACAGCACAACCTCAACAGAACCCTTACCGACGCTATAACACAAGCTCTGAGCACCTAACCCCAAGAAACAACCATCCATAACCATGCTTGCCACCCAAATTCTGTTCAACCATCTTAGGCTAGCATGTCTAGCGCCAGATTCATGCCCATTCCTAGACCCCAGATGACCAACAGAAGCCAACCCATCAAAACCTCTGCATCAACCACAGTGAAGACAACATAACAGACGTTGATAGCATCCCATCCCCCAACCCCTTGGTTTACAAGACATGCTAGATAGAAGCATACCCCTGGGCTAACACCCTTACCCCCAAGCCATATTAGTCCCATGCGAGAGAGGAAAATCCCATAGCGGATTGAAACCAAGGAGGTTCCAATGGAGCTAGGGTTCCTCCACCAGACTCCCAACGCCATGCACTTCCCCCAACCTGACTTACTCCCACGCACTAGCTAATTTCCCCAATACATATCCCAATTATCAAACCAGACATAGTGGAGCATGATGGAGATAATAGAGAACTAGTTTACATACCTGGTAGCCAGCGTTTGGAGCGATGGAACCTCCACTGCTTATGAAGCTACTGCTCCACCCTCGCCTCCGGAACCTCTGCACCTTCTACCCCCTTATTGCTATCCTTTTCAGCGATCCGAAAACTTGCCAAAATGTCTCTGCCACCTTTCTCTGTGACGGTTATCTTAAACATGCCAAAGGCCCCCGCACCCATCACCTCGAGCGTGTGGGGGGCGGTGGCATTATTTCTTTGCATGCTAATCATAAAGACTATCTTAATGGAGTAGTCTGACAGCTCGCACCCCGATCGAGGGAACATATAGACATATAACCATTATACAATTATTATAAATTAATTTGTTTAAAAACTCTTAAAAAAAATTCTAAAGCAACTCAATATATTATTCAAAAACACCAAAATATACAATACATTTTCAGATATTTTATATTCTAAAGAGATCAAAAGCTTCTAAGTTATAAAGAAATTTTGATAGCCTAACTTCTTATAATACCTTCAACTAAACCATTAAATATACATAGGGCATAATGAAACCATAAACTATTGGTTTGTGATTCTTCCTGCAAGATGTTATCACTCAGAAATCTTCCCTAGAAGTTATAACAAGAAGGATTAATTCGAGGTAACCACAAACCTAATCTTTTAGACTCGGGTTCTAGCCAACTTAAGTCTAGAGAGGGCTCTCTCTTTATAATTTAACTTTGTTTTTGGTAAGATTTCAGGCTAGTTCTTAGTGCTCATGATGTTTTGGTTTGATTGGGTGGTGAACTTAAGGAAATAGATGCACAGAACAAGTAATCAGGCCATTAGGCTATGGAGTCATTCAAAGAGTGGCTTAACTGGATTAGATCAATTATTAAAGGAAGAGCTCACAGGGCAGGCTAGCACAGCAAAAGGCAAATCTACAGGTTTAAATGGATGAGGTAGTCCTAACCAGGGTAAAAGGGCAAGGAAGAATCCTTAAACCGGGATCAAGATGAAGAACAGAAGGAAATCAGTAGCAAGGGGCAACCAAGAATCCTTTACTATGGACCTAAGGGGGGAAACTGCAGAAGTAAGGGAGCAATTAAGAATTCCCAGACCAAGATAGTTTAGCAGAAAACAATGAGAAAGTAAATAGTCAAAATAGAGAGCATTAAAATTAATTCTGAGATATCATTCCTTGTTTACTATTCAGATTTCATAGAGAAAACATGTGAATGTTTATAATATGATAAGAAAACAATAATTAAACATGAAGAGATAATACTTATTTGCTTTCAACTATGCACAAGAATCCAGTGAAATGTCTTTAGTTTTATTTCATGACCCAGCAAAACCAGTCCAGTCTTAAATACAATAGCTCCTTAGCTTGATATAAAATGTCTACAGAAATGTATTTTAATCCCCCCTAATTACTTCAAACTATGAAGTATTTATACAAAAAATGTTACAAAATATCTCATAACAATATGAGAATTATTCTAGGAAACCAAAAATATCTTCAAGCATGAAGATAGAGACAGATGGAGAATTGTCTTCTTGTTATCCCTTTTATTGTGACTGTGTTGGTTGTTGTAATTCGGATTTGGCTCTTTCAGTTGCTTGATACCTATGTGCTGGAATCACTTTATGTCTTCAATCTACTAATACTCTTTACCTGCTATACTTTGACCCTATTTCATCTATTTTACTTGGTTGCCATATAGATTTACTGCAGTAACTTTATACTAAATCTGTTAATTTCATCCACCATTCACCTTCAGGTAATTTCATCTTTATTATCTTTCTATATATCTCATCAGCTTCGGTGTACTTGGCAAAATTTGGCTTGTTGACGAATAGGTGCTTTACCTTATGCTCTAGAAAAAACAGATTTTCCAGATTATCATATAATACCTTTCCCGTGGGCAGAGCTTTTACCCCTGAAGTATGTAATCATCATGGGTCATAAGCTTGTCATGGATGTTGGAAATAATACTTGGGGGGTGGGGGGGAATCACTATTAGCAAATCAATAACTTTTTCATTTCCATAATCAGATTCATATATGTTGACACCTAATCCGAAACGGATGGGTGAACTGGACAGTCATCCAGAAGATGAACTGATCCGTTTTATTTGTATATATAAACGTATATTACCTAATGAATAAGATCATCAGTTTTCTCTCGCTCATTAAGCCTGGAGTTACCCTGGCCTGACATGTTCCTTCTGCAAATGGAAATAAATATATCATGACATTTATTGATGACTACACCAGAATGTGTTGGGTTTATTTATTGAAGAACAAATCTGATGCTTTCCTAACATTCAAGAATTTTCATAAATGGATTGAAAATGATGCACAATCTCATATTGGGTCTT